>PVJD01006165.1:0-79979 GCA_004026545.1 Mormoops blainvillei | reverse complement strand
AGGACTGCTCCTCAGCGGGCTCTGCACTCTGTCGCGGCCGGGCGCGGGGACGCGGCCGCCACCCGCCCGCTTTCTTCCGGCCCTGCGGCTCGTGCCAGTGGGAGAGCAAGCTAGAGCACCCGCACCGTTGCGAGACTTTTCGGCGCTCGAACCGACATCGCCACCGCCGCAGCAGGCAGAAGAGCCAGGGGCGAGAAGAGCCCTGCTACCGCTTCGCCTTCCTCGCACGGCGCCCCGCGACCCACCGGCCCGCGCAGGCAGGCATAGAGAGGGAGGGAGAAACGAGGAGGCGGGCGGAGCAGAGGCCGGGCGAAGCGCGCAGCGGCCGGCCCGCCCGCCCGCCGGTGGATGGATGCGGCGCCCCGTGAGCCTCGAAACAACTTTGCCGTGTGACGCGCCGGGAGGACTGCAGGGCCCGCGGCCGGGGGTTCCGCGTTGCCTCTGAGCGGACCCGCGCTCCCCGCACTGCGCTCGTTTTGCTCCGCTTCGCCGCCCGCGGCGAGGACGACCCGCCCGTTGCCGCCACCGGAGGCTCTTCCTCGGTGCGAGGCGGCGAGGGAGAGGCGCTCAGGTGCGAGTGTGGGGCCCCGCCGCAGAGTCCGCCGCAGCGCCTCGCCAAGCCGCGCCCGGCTGCACTCCGGGGGCTTTAGCGCCTTCGCTTCCCTCTCGGTCAAGTTGCGTCGATCGGCCCTTTCGCCACCTTCCCCTCCCCGCGGCCAATCCGCCGCTGCCTCCGCTTTCGCTTCACCCAAGCGGGGACTGCGGGGCCCCGACGCGGAGAGGATGGGGAGAAGGCTGCAGATACTCAGGCGCCCCGAGACGCCCAGGCGGCAGTGACCCTCCAGCTCCCGCCTCGCCCCACGCGCCTCTCCGGCCCCGGGGGCCTTCGGCGCCCCTTCCCCGCCGCGCAGAAACCCCGCGGCCCGGCCGGCCCCCTCCCCCTGTGAGCCGGCGGCGGCCCTCTCGGCAGGCGGGCGGAGGCCCGGGCGGGCGGGGGCGGGGAGGGGCGGTGCGCCCGGAGCCCGGAGCCCGGCCCTGCGCTCGGCTCGGCTCGCCTCGCGGCGGGCGCCCTCGTCGCCAGCGGCGCACCATGGACGGGCTGCCCGGTCGGGCGCTGAGGGCCGCCTGCCTTTTGCTGTTGGCAGCCGGCTGGCTGGGGCCGGAGGCCTGGGGCTCGCCCACGCCCCCGCCATCCCCCGCCGCGCCGCCACCTCCCCCGCCGCCCGGAGCTCCAGGCGACTCGCAGGACACCTGCACGTCGTGCGGTGGCTTCCGGCGGCCCGAGGAGCTGGGCCGGGTGGACGGTGACTTCCTGGAGGCGGTGAAGCGGCACATCTTGAGCCGCCTGCAGATGCGGGGCCGGCCCAACATCACTCACGCTGTGCCCAAGGCCGCCATGGTCACGGCTCTTCGAAAGCTGCACGCGGGCAAGGTGCGCGAGGACGGCCGTGTGGAGATCCCGCACCTCGACGGCCACGCCAGCCCCGGCGCCGACGGCCAGGAGCGTGTCTCCGAGATCATCAGCTTCGCTGAGACAGGTGGGTCGGCTCTGCGGGCAGTTAGACGTGACCCTCGATCCCTCCCCAAACACCTTCTTGCCCGCTCTAGCCGCCGCAGCCAGCGCGCCCTCCGGGACCCGGACTCCCGGCCCAGCCGCTTGCCCCTGGCCGTGGGCGCTCCGTCCCGCTTGCGGTCTTCCTAACTCGGGGAGCTGATATCCTCCTGCTCCCCTTACACCCGCCGCAGAACGCCTTGCCCTCCACCCCCTGCTCTCCACAATCCGATCCCAATGCCTCTGGGTGGGCGTCCCTCTCTGGGCAGTTGCGTGCGGCCCTGGCTTCGCAGGCACTTGCTTGATGATTGCTTAATGTTTTTGTTTCCCACGATCGGAGTGTAGGCTTAGCAGTGTGGCTGAGATGTGTGTGCTTGTTGATATTCGTGGGCCGGAGGAGTGGTGTGTGTGTGTGTGTGTGTGTGTGTGTGTGTGTGTGTGTGTATGTGTGCGCGCGCGCGCGCGCGCGTGTGCGTGTGTGTGTGTGTGTGTGTGCCTGCATGAGAGGCCCCAGGGCCGCTGCCATCACCGGGCGGCGTGGGCTTGCCAGGATTGCTGAAGCCTCACTAGGGAGAGCTAGGCAACCTCTCTTCCGATTGTGTGGGCACCGGAATCGGGCGGAAGGCAAGCTTCTCAACAGGTCCCATCATTTACGCACAGAAAGACGCGGCTCAGGGACAGCCCCATGTTTTGGGGCTCGTCTGGCAGCACAGCAGCCCCCTTGCCTGAGAGCCACAGAGTTTGTAGTTAACAAAGGGCAGGAGTCCTTTCTGGGTTTTCCTCTGGCCCTGGGTTGCAAATTTCTACCACTGTCTAAATATAAAAATCAAGATAGAAAAAAATTTTTTTCCCCGAACTTTAAAAGAAGGAGAAAAATGTGCCCGCATTAAAATGCTGCGTTTTCAATTCCGCTGTCCTTTTCAGGACTTCAATGAGCCAGGCTGGCTTTTGTGCCTGGGGCTCAGCCCCATTTACTCAGAAGGGACTACGGAGTGGGTCGCAAAGGGGGAAGCCCTGGCATGGTCAGGGTGGGGGGTAGGCATAGAGCCTAGGGCAGGGAAACAAGTGTCCCCAGGCTGCAAATGGCCCCCACCCTCCAAGGCAGCAGGCAGACTGGGCTGGTGCCGCCTGGGGATGAAAAGGGATGAAAAGTTTTGCATGGCCGGGTGTGGAGAAAAGCATAGACAATCGACGCTGGTCTGTGCTTAGAAAGAAACACATTGCTGTTTTAGCTGTCCGATGGAGTGGGGAAGCTGGACCTGCAATTAGAGAGCTTGGATTAAAAGGTGCTTTGGGACCCACAGTAGAAATGTGATTCTAGAAGGTCGAGGAGGCCTTTTGGTCCTAGTGGCACAAAATGACAGCGGGGGCTGTTATATTTCTGGTCCGTTTCGTAGAGCCAACTCTTTGACTTATAAATAACAGATTCAGGTCACAGGCAGCTTGTCCAAGACCAGCTTTTAAGGCTGCACTTTCCCCCATTTCAAAGTCAGATGTCAATGTTATTAGAGGAACCAAGCGAGGCCTGAGGACCAGGCTGGGGGGGACACTGGTAGGAGGTTTGATAAAACCAGCCGTGGTTATACAGTTGCTTTATTTGTTCTTCCTGGTGGGGGGGGGGGGAAGGAAGGAAGGAAGGAAGGAAGGAAGGAAGGAAGGAAGGAAGGAAGGAAGAAAGAAAGAAAGAAAGAAAGAAAGAAAGAAAGAAAGAAAGAAAGAAGGAAGGAAGGAAGATTATCAGAGAGAAGAGATGCTAAAGCAGAACGAGAGAGGAGCCATCTCTCGGTTGGCATGGGCTCTCTTCTTGTTGAGCTGAGTTACTGAGAAAACTAACAAACCAGTTCCCCCTTTCCTTGGAGATTTTGAATGTGCCATTAACGGGGAGCCCGGGTCTTGTCAAAGGAATGGACTTCAAGTTTCAAGGCTAAATATCCTGTCCCTTGGAACTAACTACTCAGAAACGAGGGCTGCACTTTGCAGCCTGCAAAGCACACTTTCCTGTGTCAGAAATATGAGCAGGGCTCACTTGTTTGCAGTGGAGGTCCCACTGGGGGTTGGATCAGATCATGCTTAGGTAAACACTGGAAAGAGGCAGTAGGTGGCTCGTCTTGATTTTGCAATGCCCTAAGTTAACAAAACACACACACACACTTTACTGAAACAACCCACCCCAAAATCTTCAGTGTGATCCTGGTTTTATTTTTTAGATTTCGCAGATACCCATAACAACTTGCTAAGATCTTGGCCTTCTGACAAGTTCCTCTGTGGAGCTTTGAGGCCTGACAGCCTGTCTCCAGGGAGCCCTGGGCTGGGAGAGGTGAGGCAGGATTTTATAGGCCTGGACCATTCAGCTCCAACCTGGTCCACGGTTCTCAATGGGAAATAATTTTCTTTGCCTCTCCCAGGTTACAGTCAGAGGCCTTGGCCCCAGGAACGGTATTTCTGGTCAATAACGTCTTCCAGCTGTGCGACGCCTTAGCATTCCAGCATCATGCCGCAGTCCATTTCCCCCATTGCCTCGTGTTCTCCTTGAATTAACTTGGCCTGCTCTCCCGCTTCTCCGCAGATGGCCTCGCCTCCTCCCGTGTCCGCCTCTACTTCTTCATCTCCAACGAAGGCAACCAGAACCTGTTTGTGGTGCAGGCCAGCCTGTGGCTTTACCTGAAGCTGCTCCCCTATGTCCTGGACAAGGGCAGTCGGCGGAAGGTTCGGGTCAAGATTTACTACCAGGAGCAGGGCCATGGAGATCGGTGGAATGTAGTAGAGAAGAAGGTGGACCTCAAACGCAGTGGCTGGCACACTTTCCCCCTCACAGAGGCCATCCAGGCTTTGTTTGAGCGGGGGGAGAGGCGACTCAACCTGGACGTGCAGTGCGACAGCTGCCAGGAGCTGGCTGTGGTGCCCGTGTTTGTGGACCCCGGCGAGGAGTCGCACCGGCCCTTTGTGGTTGTGCAGGCACGGCTGGGTGACAGCAGGCACCGCATTCGCAAGCGGGGCCTGGAGTGCGATGGCCGGACCAATCTCTGTTGCAGGCAACAGTTCTTCATTGACTTCCGCCTCATCGGCTGGAACGACTGGATCATCGCACCCACCGGCTACTATGGGAACTACTGTGAGGGCAGCTGCCCAGCTTACCTAGCGGGGGTCCCAGGCTCAGCCTCTTCCTTTCACACGGCTGTGGTGAACCAGTACCGCATGCGGGGCCTAAATCCCGGCACGGTGAACTCCTGCTGCATCCCCACCAAGCTGAGCACCATGTCCATGCTCTACTTCGACGATGAGTACAACATCGTCAAGCGGGACGTGCCCAACATGATTGTGGAGGAGTGTGGCTGTGCCTGATGTGGCAGGGCTGTGGTGGTGGGGCGTCAGGACAGTCCTGGATGGGCTTTCTTGCAGCCCCTACGGGAAGGGCATGTGTGGCGGGGCTGAGTGCTGTTGTTCACTTGGGCTGCCCAGAAGGTGCCGGGGTGAAGCCTGAAATATTTTTCTACTACTTTATCCAGAAATCAGTCAAAAGCAGAGCAAGAACCCTCGACTGACATGAAATACTTTAAAATGCACACGTAGACACGCACAGCCAGACGCATCCTGCCACCCACACAGCAGCCTCCAGGATACCAGCAAATGGATGCAGTGACAAATGGCAGCTTAGCTACAAATGCCTGTCAGTTGGAGAGAATGGGGTGAGCAGCCACCATTCCCACCAGCTGGCCTGGCCACTCTGAATCACGCCTTCGGAGCACACATAAAAGCACAAAGACAGACAGACACACACAGAGTGAGCGCGCACCGGAGCCACTGAGAGGAAAGCAGATGCGGAGGTGGGGAGTGTGTGGGCAGGCAGAGGGCTGTGTGGCACCCTTTGCTTGTGCAAGGCCTGCTGTGCTTCAGCATCTCCTGGCTCAAACCTATTGGCTTCTTCCCCTGCCCGGATCCTTCATGCCGCAGGACTGGGGAGCCTGCCCTTTCTCTCCCAGAGAGGGAAGGAGCCCAGAAAGTGCACAGCCTGCCAGAGTCCGTGGAGCAGTGGCAGTGACCCTTTGCCACTGACTGTTGGCAGTGACTGTTGCTTTGGTCCCTGGCGTGACTTATATGTGTGTTTGTTTTGGGGTTGGGGAGGGAGGGAGAGGAGAAGGGTCTTCATTTGATGCTTTAACTGATTGCTAGCAGTTGACAGGTTATTCGTTCCAGTTGCATAATTGAAAAGGGACTTTTCTACCAGGTATGACTTTGTAAGTTAAAATCTGGATTTTTCTAAATGGGAAGAAAAAAGTTGCAATCTGTACCCTTCACTGAGGATATTCCTCTAAGACTGGTTGGGGAGGGGTGGAAATTACCCCTAGGCAAAGGGATGAGCCCGGAGGAGGAAATGGTGGGGTGGAGGCCTTCTGGAAATGCTGGGTGGTAGGGGGAGAAGGGTGCCCCCTTAGAGGAGGGCACGGGAAGGGGAGCAGTTTAGTTGCTCTTGGAGAGATGGGGAAGGCTTTTAGCTGCTTTGCGGAAGTCGCCAGGGTGTGTGGGCCCTGGCCACCAGGGCTGGCCATGGACGTGGCCCCCATCTGCTCGCCTGCCCGCCAGCCCCTCCTAGCACTTGCAGACCTGCCTGAACGCACATGATATAGCACTTGCCCACCTGCGTGCGTCCAGAAGTGGCCACTGGCAGAGTATTGAACTTGCTCACCCCGAGGTGTCCAAGTGCCATGTGAACTATGCAATTTAAAGGGTTGACCCACACTAGACAAAACTGGACTTGTACGACTCTTTTTATATTTTTATACTTGAAGTGAAATCCTTTGCTTCTTTTTAAAGCGAATGATTGCTTTTAATGTTTGCACTGATTTAGTTGCATGATTAGTCAGAAACTGCCATTTGAAAAAAGAAGTTATTTTTATAGCAGCAAAAAAAAAAAATACAGTTAAATGTATTATACATAATTTTGGAACCAAAGAGGCCAACAGATCAGTTTTAATTTTTATTAGATGGTGAGGCCATCTTACATGAGGTAGGTGTTCTGAACAATCCCTTGAGTGGCCGGCCAATGTTTCAGGGTATAAATGGATTTTCTTTATTCAGTTTGATGAGTCTTTTCTTTCCTCACACACCCAGAAGGTAGCGTAAAAATGACTATGGTAGAATGCAGGTGTGTATCCTTAAATCCCCATCTTTGTGTTTATTTAATAAAGCTCCCTTTAGGTTCTGTTTCATAATAATTTAAAACCAAACAATTTTCCCATAGACTTGCTGTTAAAGTATTTTACATTTGTGTACAGTTTAAGAAAATAAAAGATTGAGTGTCACAGGCTTCCTGCCTTGTGTGTTAGCTGGGGTGGGGGCCGGGGGCGGGGCCGGGAGGAGGCTGAGCCCAGGCGCCCAGCGTTGATTCCGGCTGCCTTCTGGCTTGCTCCCCGCGCTCTCTCGAGTCCGTGACAAGCACGATATCAGAGAGTCTAGGGACAATGGCAGGAGATCAAAATGAAGGACAATTAGCAAATCCATGAATCACACATTTGTTTACTCTTCTCGTCTCCAGAGTAATTATGTTTCGCAGAGGCGGCACCTATTGTCATTTGAAAGTGTGGGTTAAGCCCCCATCCCTGGAAGGAAAGGCAAAACCTGAGAGGCTGCAGCCCACCCGACCCCTGTGCCCACCTCCGTGTACTGACAGAGATGCCCGGAATCCAGAGGAGACGAATATCTTGGGGTAGAAAGAAGGACAAACGAGGCAGAACATGCTTAATTGTCCTTTGCTGTGGGGGGTTGTAACTGGTGGTAGGTGGTGGTGTTGAGGGGGGAGAGTTTGATAGTAACCTTAGTCAAATTGCAACTACAGGTGTGACTTGAGATGCCCATGAAGTGGTGTTATCCTGCGGCCCTTATATCATCATGCTTTTCTGGGAAATGGTTCATTCTCCCTTTTCCAAGGTTTGGAATCTGAAGCTCAGAAAGGCTCAGAGCTTGCCTGAGGTGACACTGTTGGGACAGGCACCCTGGGTCCTTGAGCCCAGGTGCCATGGCTGGTCTACCTATTCCTCTGGGAAGACGGCAGCGCTAAGGCCTTGCCTGCATCCGAAACCTGGCAGGGCCGATGGGGGCCGCTTGTTTTTTTGAATCCTGTGGTCTTTCCAAGTCTTAGATCATTTGGCAGGAGGGACCTTATGGATTATCTAACCCCAGTAAGTTAACAGTGGGGAAACTGAGGGAGGCCCCAAGGGCAGCTGGTAGCAGGAGGCAGCCTCTGGCCTCTGTCTTTTTCCATTCTTTGCCTATTCAGGAAAGCTACCGGTCTGCCAGGTTTTCATTCTGCAGGGTGGATTTATTGATCCACGGTCTTGAGATGGTATAAAAATTAATCGGGGCAAACATGAACATTTCATTTAGGCAGGCCTGCGCCTCTGTTTTGTGGTGGGCGAGGCCAGCAGCTGGTGGCTCCAGGCCCCCGAGCCAGCCCTGCCCAACCCCTGGCCCTGGCAGCTTCCAGGAGGGGCTCAATATCTGCTGTTGGGATATTGAGCACCTCTGGGGGCCCTCCTGGACTGAGCTTCACAGGGTCGTCCATGGGTTTGCAGCAGCTCCAGGGAGGGTCTGGGACTCGGGGCCACAAGGCCAGCAGGTTAGCAGATGTGGTCCCTGCTTGGTGCTCCGTCCCGGTGGGGTCTGGGCCCCCTGGGGCAATGGCGGATGGCAAGAACTATTCCTGAGAGGTGCAGTGGGACAGGTACACATCCCACGTCCCAGCACTGGGTGTTCTTCCAGTAGGGTCGTGAACTTCCTTCTTGTGCGTTTGTGGTCTCTGGCTTCCCTGTACCTTCTTCCTCACTCAGTCCTCAATCCTTTTCTTCCAGTTACTTGTCCCCATTTTCTCTTCTTATCTTCCCGGTGGGTCTGGCCTGGGGGCCTCTCTTCTCCCACTGCAGGCCTCAAGAGCAAGGCTTCCCACTGCCCACCCCCCACCCCCCACCGCCAAGTCCAGTGCCTTTGGCCTAGAGCCCTCCTGCTCTGCTTTAGGGTTCCTCTCCTCCTTCCCTCTGTCCCTTTCATCCTTCTTCAAGGCTGTTAGCTTCTCGTAGGACCAACGGGTCGGGCAGAGCCAGACCGAGACAGAGGCTGTCTCCCCTCCCTGCCTCAGATGTCTCCAACACCCAGCCACTGATTCTTGAGATCCCTGCAGCTGCCTAGACCTCCTGTGAGGGCAGGCACAAGAGTCGAGGGAGAAGGTGTCCACGGGCTGCTCTCACACCATGGACACTGCTATGGGCTGAAGAAAGTACAGGCAAAGAAGCAGAAACAAAACACCCTCGTGGCCCGAGGCCCTGGGAGCAACCCCAGCCTAGTTACTAGGCTTTCATTGGGATGTTTTAAGCAAATGACTAATGAACTGTGAGCTTTGCGAGAGGAGCTGGGCCTGCTGTATGTGAGGCATGGGGCGTGAGTGGCGTGGGTGTGGCAGGCTCTGGCTGTACTTGGCTGTGCAGGCGGTGGGGATGGCTGTGAGTAGGAGTGGAGGGGGAGTTGTGGGTGAGGTTGAGTGATGGCTGTTTTGTGACTGTAGGTACCACTGTATGCCGAGCTTGGAGGGTGCGAGACTGTGACTGTGGCTGTGTATGATTGGCTGTGTGTGAGTCCGGGGTGTGTGGTTGGCCGTCTCTGAGGTTGCGTGAGTGAGTGTGAGACCTTGTGGGTTTTGAGACCGTGGGATTGTGCCATGTGGCTACATGGTTGGCTGTGTTTATTTCTTGCCATTTTCATTTTCATCCTTATCAAGAGGTAATGCACCTGGCCAGTTACGGACTTTGTGATTGGGGTAGTTATATTTTTAATGTGGGCTATTGCTGGCAACCTCCCTGCAGTCAGACCTCCCTGCAGTCAGAATCTATGAGCACCCTCATGCTGGGCAAGTGCTGGGTGAGCTGGGCCAGGATGTGGGGCCAGGCACCATTTCTGTGGCCTGCGTGATTGCCCTCAGTACCCTTCCCTGGCCACTCAATGCCAGAGGTCACCATGGTGTCCCAGCAGCCCCAAAGCCAAAGAACTTTGAAAGTGGAATGGTACCATCTGGTCAGCCGTTCATTCACTCAACAAACATTCCGCATGCGCTGGGAGATTATGTATCACCTCAGCTTTGTCCTCACAGTGGCCTGGAGATTCAGGGAGAATAGATATCATTATTTCCATTTTATATGCGAGAAAATGAAGGCCGAGGAAGCCATTCACGGAAGGTGGTAGAGCCCCCACCTTCCCACTGTCCCGATGTGTACCTGTCCCACTGCCCCCAGGAGCTGTTTCCAAGGTCACTTACAGCTCCCAGTCTGCCAAGGAGGGAGAGATGAGGGCAGGCATGGCTGTTTTGGGCCTTTCTAAAAGGGAGGAGAGACCGGGGCCCAGTGTCTCCCTGGCTCTTGTTCGGGAAGGGACTTCTCCCCGTGCCTGCCCCCACCCACGACTCCAGGCTGGCGTCTCAGTGGCACCTGTGCGCTGAGCTGCCTTTCTCCCTGGCTGTGAGGACAGCCCTCCGTGCACCATCCCCGCGCTCTCCATGGCCAAGTGGGTGAGATAGCTGCTGGGCCCGATTCTGGGAAGATGGATTACAGACTGAGCAAAGCAGAGCGGGGGCAGGAAGCCGGCGGCCTTGCCTCCGGGCCCCGTAGTGGTGGAGGAGGCAGCCTGACGATCTCCTTGAGAATAGGTACTGGGAAGATGGCTTAGGGCCAGCCAGCCTGGTTGTGCGATCCCAGCCTGGCTTCACATCTCACCTATAAAATAGGGACGATGACGGCGTCTGCAAAGGGGCCCACAGGCTCGGGGAGTTGTCGCGAGCATCGAAGTGGCTAAAACAGGGCCGGCCTCCACGTGGCTTTGCTGTTGCTGTTTTCCTCCACGCTCCTCTGGTAAGAATGGCCCTGGGTGCGCGGGCAGGGAGCTGCCCTCTCTCTGAGAGGCTCGCTCTGGAGAGCTCTTCTTTCGTCCTCAGTGATTAATTCAGTAAATATTCTCAGAGGCCATGATGATGATGATGTTAGCTAACATTTGTTGAGAGCCTACTGCCGTCCGATAGATTGTTTCACAACACCATCTGGCTAATCTTTACAACATCTCTGCTAAGCATGTGAGTGCCCATTTTACTGATGAGCAAGTTGAGGCTCAGGGACGTGGAGCATCTTGCTGGAAGCCTCATAGCTAGTCAAGGGCAGTAGTCAAGCTAAGCCCAGGGTCTTCTAGATGCTGCCTCCACTCCCTTCATTGTTCTCAAGAGAATCTCAGGACCTTGGACCCAGGGGACTGGGCGAAACAATGGAGGAGGAGGTGGGAGGGAGAGCTACCATAATATAGAAGGCACTTGGGGACCACTGAGGGGGCTGCTGCTGGGTACATCTCAGAGATGCCCTTCAGGAGCCCCTCCGCTGCCCTCCAGCCCTCCTCGTACACCCATCCCATCCCCACAGAGGGCATCTGAGGGTTCCTACCGTCAGGTCAGTCCCACCCAGTGAGAATGGCCACTCCATGAGCAGGAATGGGGACCTGTCTGAGGTCACTGCAGACTCCCGGAGAATCTGATGGGGGCAAGGACCCACTGAGGTGCTGAGCAAATGCACACTGACCACGTTTGCAAGTGGGACCTGAAGGAAGGATTCTCAGAGAAGATTGTGGAAGGAGGCGTCACCACCTGCCCCCAGCCCAATTACAGGGAGCTTCTAGTGCCCCTTTCATCCTCTGGGGGACGAAAGCAGCGTCAGTTTTCAGTTTTCTGGAGGACGTAGGGATACTCACGGGTCCCAGTGGTGGGATATAGCAGCAGACGGGGGTGCCAGCGGAAAGGTGGCCCTGGTCAGCTCACATGGCCTTTTGCCGTGGACATTTTGGGCTGCTAGTGCTTCATGCTCCGCGCAGGCTCCGGTTCTGCCCCCTCGCCTTTTCCACCAACCCTTCCAGTCAATTTTGGCTCCCGGTGCCCCTGCCCCAACCCTGCGCAGCTCAGCCCTGTCTCTCCCTCCAGCCCCAGGGATGAGGGCGAAGGTGTGGTGTTTCCTGGGAGCTAATCCCAGCTCTTCTCTGGAATGAGGGGTGCAGGGCTGGGTTTGCTGTGGTGCTCCCTTCCTCATTCCTGTGGCGCCTTTGGATGACGCACAGGCAGGCTCTAGGGTCCCCAGGTGAGGAGGGGAGGCTCTTCTTGGCCCCTGGGGCACTTGCGAACGTGCGTATGCTTGGAGGATGTGTGGGGTATGTGAGTCTGATGGACATCTCCACCCCCCAGGGAGCACTGGGCCGCGGGGACAGAGGCCTGGGCCTCCTTGAGGCCACAGCCTGGTGTGTAGGCCACTGGGAAACTGCCTCGTTTACCAGGCAGGGTACCGCCCCGGGCCTGAGAACTGTTGTCAGGCTCTGTGCTGGAGTTTAGGGTGTCATCTCATTTCTCGAAGGAACCCTGTAAGGGAAATAAGTCACTGCCATTATGTCCATCCACAGATGGGGGTCCCAGGATGCTGTCTGTCATTTCCAGGGCCACAGAGCTCCTAGGCAGGTGAGTTCTCCACACCGGCCCTGAGACAGCTTGCTAACTTCCCGCCGTGAGAGGGGCTCTGAGGACCACCTGGGTCCCTTTGAGGCCTTGTCCTTCCCTAGAAGGGGTACAGTGACAAGTGGCTTGTTTGAGCCAACCCTGGAATTGTTCCCTGATGACCTGAAGTTGTGGAAACTGTGCCTTTAGGGGCTTTGCTCCGGGGGAGGGGCAGGTGGGACTCATCAGCACTGTTTAGTGAATCCTGCCTTTGGGGGATGGCTGGGGCCGGGGCTGCTAGGCCCTGCCAGAGGACTGAAGGCTGTCCCTTCCACCCACTTGGTGGTGGCAGCTGCAGGCCAGCACTGTGGGTAGGCATGGCAGAGGATCTCCTCCCAAAACTTGCCCATGGCATTGTCCCGCCCCTCCTGGCTAATGTTTAAAGTAAAACTTGGTGGGCCCCGTCTCTCCCCTGTATAAAATCCTTCTGGGGCCCGGCGGTCCCAGAAAGAAGTCTGATGGCTCATGGGCTCACCAGGGCCCCAGGCCCACTGCTCATGTCCCCGCTGGCGCCGCAGGCCACGCCTGCTTTCTGAGCTCGGGCTGCAGTTTCCATCCACACCTCACGCCTTTACCTCTGTTGTCCCCCAAATGCCCTTTCTCACCCAGAACACCCTTCCTCCCCTCTTTGCCTGCTATTGTGATTCACCCTCAGGGCCCTGGAGTCAGGGCCCTGGCTTCCAAGGCTCATGGAGCTCCTCTGCCGGTCTCACCTGTGTGGCCGCCCCTTGAGGCTACACGCCTGGACTCTAGGGGCACTGGGGCCCACTGTCCTGAGGCTGGGACAGAATAAATGCTCAACTTCCACTTGTTAAATGAGTGAAGGAATACCTGTCTCAGGATGAGAAGTCTGACCCCACTCACCCATTTCCCTGCTGGAGCCCCTGAGGTCAAGGGGCCAGTGGGACCTAGGATGAGGCCCAGCCCACACTAAGACCTGAGCTGGTGCTCCTGGCCGGCCTGGCACTCCTGATCACACCTTTGTTATTTTTCCTCCCTTTTAAGAGCATCTCATGCCCCACAGGTGATTCATGCAATAGCATTTTCAAAAGCCTGTAATTTGCCCTGAGTGTTCAGACTTCACAGTGAAGCGGAGCCTCATCCGCACGCGGCTGCTATCGCCGCGGGCCAAGGCAGCGTTAACCCAACTGGGTGGCACCCAGCGCCCAGGCTGCAATAAAGTGCTGGCTTTCTGGTTTCTCCCCAGGACTCTCGGCACTGTGAAGAAGGCATCCCATCCTGTCCTCGTCTTCCACTCCAGGAAAGTGCAGTTTGTCACCTGAGGGTGTCTCATAAAAGCTCGGCTTTAATGAATCAATCACTGAGAGATGAACTGGTTAATGCTGGGCTTCACTTCCCCGTGGATGACTGGAATGTTAATGAGTGTTAATTATTTCATCATTAATAATTAATGCTCCAACCGTGCTGGGGAAGGAATGGAAAGTACCCAAGCCTTGCAGGCCAGCCCACCCCCCAGCGCAGCTCGCTCTCTTTCCCGGAGGGTCTGAGCAAGGCCCACGACAGTGGGGCCTCTTTGCTAGTTCCGTGCAAGACGGCGCCCCAGACTGGGAGTCAGGCGACCGGACGCAGGAGGCAGACTGTGAGCTCCACGAGGGCAGGACCCGGTCTGCTTGCGTGCTGCTGTGTCTCCAGCACAGGGAACGGTACCTGGCACACAGCAGGTGCTCAATAAATACTGACTGATTGCCTTATACAGGCCCTGCTACTCAGCTGGCTTGTGATCTCAGACAAGTTTTTTGCTCACTAGCCTTTATTTATCTCATTTGAAATTAGATTGGACTAGGTGGTTTATTCATTTATTCATTTTTCTAGTCATTCCTTCATTTCTCTCACTTCATTTTATAAGTGCCTATTAAGTGCCAAGCATGGAGTCAGTTCGCTATACAGGAGTCAGCAGGCATGTCCTTATGAGGACAGTTACCTGCAGCTGCCATGGGTCCCTGCCATGGCCAGCAGCCATTTCCATCGGAGAGGCTGGGCACCTGGAGGTTTGGGATGGCATCTGGAGAGGCAGGTTGTCCTGAGCCAGCTTCATGGAAACTTGAGCTCCCAGTAAGAGACCTAGGTGTACCCACTGGCATCCACTTACGATTATGTTATGTCTCTTGGTGGCCGAGGCTGCCACGACACTAACCATGATGGTGGGACAGGATGTCAGCTTCAAACAGTGTCACACCTCTTCTGAGCTTGAGGCTAGGGGGGGCCCTCCTCACCGGCCGCCTGTCTGGGTGACCTGGGGAGATGGCTGCCGTGGGCAGTCAGGGGTGTGCTGGTGTGGTGTTTGATAGGTTGGGTTAAAGTTAAAGACGGAAGCTCCTGTTCTGCCTCCTGTGACTTGTGGGAAGGTAGGCCCTTCGAGGTACAGTGTTTTTGGGGTGGGGGTGAGAGAACCTGTTGCTGAAAGCAGAAGATATGTCAGAGGTCGATTAGCTCATTGAAGTGTAGAGAAGCCTGCCAAGCCTCTTCTGTAGGGGGAGAACTGAAGTGCAGAGAGGGGCTGTGACTCGCCTGAGGCCCTGCAGCTAATAGAGCTCAATGTAGCAGCCCAGATACTTCCTCTGTGTGGGCTCTGTGCACAGGACTACAGGGCCCCTCCTAAGCAGAACCCGAACCCCCAAGATGTGATCATGACCTCGTGCCACGAGATACGTGAGCATGCACACGGCTGCCAAGGTGAGAGGTGGGGCTGTGGGAGCAGAGGGAAGGCTTTCTGGTAGAGGCTGGTCTTGGCCAGGTGGCCGTAGGGCACCTTCCTGCAGGGCCCACCTTGGGCACAGGGCTTTCTGCCCCACTGGTTTCCCAAGAGGCAACATAGACCAGGGGCTAAGGACTTGGCCCTGTAGGCAGGCTACGGCTTGGCTTTTAGACTCCAGCCCCACCCTATCCTAGCTGTGTGCCCTAGGACTTGTTACTTAACCTCTCTGTGCCCGAGTTCCCTCATTATATAAGATGGGGCTACTACTAGTATTTACCTCATAGGCTTGGGTGGATTAAATGAGATCATAAAAATAATAGCTACCATGATTGTGTACTCATGAGGTCTCAAGAATTCTTCTAACCCTTGACATATTTTAACCCAAATAATCCACCACAGCCCTAGGGGCTGTTATTATTTCTACTCCACAGGTGAGGAAGCAGAAGTACAGATTTCATAAGTGACTCACCCGAGGTCACACAGTATGACAGGGAGGAGCTGAAATAAAATCTCAGGTCTTAGGGCACTGTGCTCTGGCCTGTGGTGTCTGTGCCCTGCTGGCCTCAATGAACTTGTCTCCCCCTGGGGAAGGGGTGAACTTCCTCTCTCCCTTCTGCTTGCCTGAGGGCTTGGAGAACCCAGGCTAGTCCTCTCAGGGCCACCAGGATGACCATGACCCTGCTTTCAGGCCAAAGCGGAGATAGCGCTCCGGAGGTATTTAGAAAAGAGTAAAGCAGGCGGTCCAGCCCACCTCGGAGCCCATGCTATCTTATTCCCTATCTTTAGTCCCAAACCTCTCCTTCAGCTTTTGCCCACAGACCGCCCCCACTGCCATCGACAGGAGCCAGGCATGGAGTGGGGAGCGACGTGGATAGCCGCGGGAGGCCAGTGCTGGCGTGGCTCACTGTCGAAGCCATGTTCTGTCCAGGAGCCAGGTCACAGTGCGTGGTGATCAGGCTGAAAAGAGCTCAGGGGACGTCCCACCCTGGGAGCCCACCCAGCAGGGCTCTGTGACCTCAGAAGGCCACTGCCACCAGTTCTAGAACTGGGTTTGGCCAACTATGGCCAGCAGGCCAAATTCACCAGAGAAGAATTGTTTTTTACATTTTTAAATGGTTGGAAACAAGTCCAAATAAGAATAATATTGCATAACGTGAAAATGAGATGAAGTTCACATTTATTGCTTATAAAGTTTTATTGTAATATAGCTGCCTTACCCATTTATAGGGTAGTTATGACAGAGACCCCTATGACCTGCAAAGTCTAAAACATTTACTGTCTGACTTATTACAGAAAAAAACTGCCAACCATCCTTAGCTGGGTAGATGTCCCCGGGGACCACTGCAGCTCCCTCCTTCATCCTCCTCCTGGGAGCCCCTCTGGGAGGTCACTGCATCTCCAGGACCCTCCTGGTGCTCTCTGTGGCAGAGGTGAACATGTGACCCTAGCCAAGACAATCACAGTTGGCTGAGTGTTGAAATTTGCTGAGTGATTGTCTCCTGGACACTTAGAGTGTAAGGCCCTGGAGGGCCGAGGGCGGCGCTTCGTGGTCCCTCGGAGCCCAAATAATGCCCAGCCCAGGGTGGGACTAAATAAACAATGGGAAGGAGGTTGCATTAAAACCAGTAATACCTCCTCACACCCACGAAGATGGCCATTATAAAAAAATAAAAAATAAAACAACAACAACAACAGAAAATACCAAGTGTCGGCCAGGATGTGGAGAAATCGGAACCCTTGTGCGTCATTGGTGGGAATGTGGAATGGTGCAGCCGCTGTGGAAACAGCATGAAGGTTCCTCAAAAAATTAAAAATAGAACACCAAACGATCCAGCGATCCAACATCTGGGGCTCAAATTGAAAGGCGGGGATCGAATAGACATTTGTTCCTAGCAGCATTACTCACAGTAGCCAAAATGTGGAAGCAACCCAAACGTTACCGATGAATAAAGGATCAACAAAATGTGACCTATACATAGAATGGAATATTACTCAGCCTCAAAAAACGAAAGAAATTCCAACCTAAGTTACAAGGATGAAACTTGAGGACATTAGACTAAATGGAAGAAGCTGGTCACAAAAGGACGGACACCGGGCGACGCCTCTTCCATGAGGTTCCTAAGCAGTCACATTCACAGAGGTGGAAAGTAGAATGTGGCTCCCGGGGCCAGGGGAGGGGGAACCGGACGGTTAGCGTTTAATGGGGACAAAATTTAAGTCTGAGAGTGTGAAAAAAGTTCTGGAGACGGATGGCGGTGATGATTGCCCAACAATGTAAATGTACTCAATGCCACTGAACTGTCCATTTAAAGATGGTTTTGTTGGTAAATTTATGTTATGTATATTTTACCATAATTAAAAATTGAAAAGAACAACCTTAACGACCCCTCCAAAGCAGTGATTTCCCTGTGGGCAGCCCGTCTCTGGCCTCCCTGGCAGCAGACGTCGGTGTCCACAGCCTCACCCCCTCTCCAGGGGCCAGATGCCTGAAGGGCTTACCTTGCCGTGGACTTGCCCACCTGGAAGAGCTCCTCCATGAGTGAGTAGGTGTGTGTGACCTGACCTGTCCCTTTGAATGCCAGGCCTCACCTGGAGCGGAATTCAGAGGCAAATGTCACAGCCACTCCCAGAAATCCTGGAAATGGTGCCAACGGTGGTCCCTGAGGGAGTGGGCTGCCCGGGGAGTCTCCTCGGAGAAGGTTGACTTTCCCATCATTGATGCCAGGCCTGCCTACGGCTGGGCCACCTCGAAGAACAGCCTGGGCCAGCCCACCTGGTTAGGCACAGCCTGCAGGACTCAGAGACTCATTGGGCCCTGTCTAGGACAGCAGTCGCCTCCCCGTGCAGGTCCAGAGGGGATGTGAATCCACAGGCACTGAGCATGTTCTCTTTGCCAGGCACTGAGTGGGAATTCTCCCACCTCACTTTATTCTGCAATTACCCATGAGGTCTGGGCACCATGAGTTTCTGCCTGTCCTTGGGTTACCTTGAGGCTCTGGATCAGGGGTTTGAGGGGCTCCAGAAAGGCCTGGAGCTTGGGCTCTGAGATCTAGGAGCCCAGGAGGCATTAGGGTGGTGCCAGGGCCTGCCAGAAACACTTGGCATTGTCTCTGAATGCCTTTCTGGAACTTCCCTGCTTGGGCTCTTATAGGTAGGCCCTTAACAACTTGGTGGGCAGAACCCAGGAGTGTGGGCAGTGCCTGGACCAGAGCAGGTAGCCCCAGGAAGACCAGTGGAGACACACAGGAGAGCCCAGGTGAGTTAGGAGTAAGAATGGGAACTGTGGTCCACATGGTGGCTGTTTACTGAGAGCTTTCTGCATGCTAGACATGGTAGTAGATCCACATATGAAACATCTTCCATCACTTCTTCACAGTTCTTTGTCTGAGACCTGCCAGGCTACTGCGGGAGCCCACAGAAGGACACCTAACCCTGCCCAGGGGCCTGGAGGAAAGTGCATCAAGGAAGTCTTCCTGGAGGAGGTGGTCCCTGAGCTGACTCTTATAGGACAAATGGGAGTTGGCCAGAAAAGAAAGGCAGGGAGAAAGCAGGTGGCCTTAGTGTTTAGTGCTCCCCAGACTCCCTTCACCACAAGTCAGGCCCATGGTGACCCTGATTTGGCACGCCCTTCGCAATCCCCACCCCTTGCCTCCGCTTCCTCCTCAGGGTCCTGCCTCAGCACCTGATCTGTCAGCCTCATTGGTAGGGTAAACTGTTGTAAGAGTGCCTCTTCAAAGGGAGAATCACATTTTTTTTCTTTATAAAAGGATATCATTTACTGGTGGTTTCATTATCACTATTGTAAGGCATATCTACTGAGAGAATTAGGAAAACATGGAAAAGTGATGGAGACATACAAAAAGAGTCACCTTAATCCCAGCAACCAGGGGATGCCCACGATTAATGTGTTGGTGAATTTGCACACGTGGGACTGTACTGCACATGACTGGGTATGTAGGTCTACGCTGGCCTTTCTTATTGGTATCATGCCCCTTACAATCAAACATTCCGTCAAAAGAGCATTTTGATGGCCGTTTCTTAACTTAGGACCATTTCTCTTACTGTTGGATACTGAAGTTCCAAATTTTGTCCTTTGTGAGTAATGCTGTGCTGAATATCTTGTGGCCATTGCGTTATCAATGGGCATGCATATCAGCCGGGAAGATGGTACTGGAATGGTGAGGAGAGGCCCTCTGCGAGCAGGCCGCCAGGCCCGGCAGCCTCGCTTCTCAAACTCTGACGTGATACAGGGCTCCTGGGGTCTCGTTAAAGCAGATTCTGGTTTAGTGTTTCTGGGCTGGGACAGAGATTTTCGTTTCTAAGCAGCGCCCAGGTGAAGCTGATGCTGGTAGGAGGGCACTGTGAGTAGCAAGGCCCCTTCGAAGACTTCCCCCACCAGCCTGCACGGGCTCTGGGGAGGGACCTTTAGGTTGTCAGGGCATCTCCTCTGCCCTGGGCACTTTGGGAGGCAAAGGCCCTTTGGGGGATTGTTGTAGGTCCTGGGCAGGTTTGCAGCCACGGTCTTCATCCTGAACCCCTGTAATATTTCTCCCAGAGCTGCCTGGGGGCTCTGACTCTCAGTCCCCCTTGGGGATCCCTGAGGCTTCCACACTGCCAGCCTCCCTCTGGCTTCTTGGTCTGCAGTAAGGCTGATGTCGCCTGGCATGGGTCATTCCTCTCTAGCCCTTTCGACCTGCAGAGGTGCCTCATTTTACCTATCAGTAAAAGGGGCTAGTAATAGATGTTACTCTGCAGGGATTGAGTACGATGACCCACATGGGGTGGGTAGCCCTCAGCAAGCACTTATTCTCATTAGCTCTTAGTCTGTGAGCCGTGGGTGATGGAGGATGAGGACGCTGGCTGAGCCGGCCCCCTTCGGACTTTCCCCGTATTGTTACTTCATCTCTTGAGTGCCTTCGGCTCGCCTGTGGACCACCCTCCACTCACTTTACAGCTTCTTATGAGTGTCTGTAAGGTGCCTGTGCTGTGGTAGTGGTGAAGAACGTGGACATGGTTCCTGTCCTCCCAGAGCCCATTGTCCAAGTGAGAGTGACAGACATGAACAAGTAAATAATAACAAATCCAAGTACATACTAGCGGACGCTTACACAGACTGCAGCCAGGGATGCCTGTTTTAAGATTTTATTTATTTATTTTTAGAGAGAGGGGAAGAAGGGAGAGAAACATCAGTGCGTGACAGATATAGGGATCTGTTGCGTCTCACACGCCCCCAACTGGGGCCTGGTCTGCAGCCCAGGCATGTGCCCTGACTGGGAATTGAACCGGCGGTTTGTTGGTTTGCAGGTCGGCACTCAATCTACTGAGCCACACCTGCCAGGGGGTGGCGTCTGCTTTCGATGACATAGCTGGGGAAGCCACGCTTCAGAGGGCACAGTTCAGCTGCCTGATAAGGAAGAAGCTAATCACAGAAGAGGTTGTGTCAGGATGAGGCGGGCAGAGCAGTGCAGATGGAGGACATAGTATGAGCAAAGGCTCTGAGGCAGTAGAGCTTGGCGTGTTGGAGAAACTGACAGGAGCCTAGTGGAGTCAAAGGGAGGTGAGCACAGAGAAGACACCACCCCCAGAAGTCAGAGGGGCAGCGGCTGGGTCATGCTGTCTTTGTGTGATGGAGCGTCAGGGGGTCTTTGGTAAGGGTGTGACCTGACCTGATTTGTGTTTTCAAAAGATCACCCTAGCTGCTGTGGGGAGAATGGGCCTTAGTAGGTCAAGAGAGGTGAAGTGAGCCGAACCAGAAGGCTCCGGCAATGTCCAGGTCAGAGCCCTTAGCAGATGGGACCAGGAAGTAGCCTGAGATGCGCCCGAGAGCCTACCCTCAGGTGGGACCCTGAAAGCAGGACGGGCAGGTGTGGTGATGAACAGGGATGGCTTTAGGACCACAAAGCTTGAGGCTTTTGAGTGGAGAGGAAGCAAAGAAGGCTCAGGAAGGTGGCCTGGCTCTTCCGGTTGCTGAACAGGGTCCATGGGGAAGCCCGGATGGAGCCCCAAGGGCTGGGTGTGGGAGGCTGCAGGTTGCTGCTGTCCCCGATGGGACCTGCTCTCACTACCCTCAGGGTCCTGCTGACTCCTTCCCTTGCCTGGGCCACTTGGAGCCCTGCTGCACAGTGAGGCCGTTTATCTTTGTGGCTGCAGGCCTTCTGTCCTGGGGGCTGGGAGCTGGGAGATTAGGACATTCCTGTCAGGTTACCAAGTAGGCTTGAAGGTTTCATTCCCACTTTATCCTCTCAGGGCCTCCTTTCTTGTGGAGGAAGACAGGTTTCTATTGTCCAGAATTCCAGGGCACCTGTGGGGCTGGTTCCAGAGAGATGAGGGTGGAGTGTTTGCGGGTGGTTATGTGTGTGCAAGCGCGTGTGATGGCTTTGGGGGACGCTGCATGGGACGGGGGCCGACCATCTGTATGCTGTGAGTGTCTGAGGAGAAGCCTCAGGAAAGTTTCTAAACTCACGAAATGATGAGAGTGATTGAATTTCCTATGCCCAGGCCATGTCCAAGAGGCACTTAGGTAAGGCTGCCAGCAGCCTGGGACTTGGGGGGAATACAATGGCAGGGGGAGGCAAAAGTCAGTAAACTTGGGAACGTGTGGAAATTGGGGGGTGGGGGGTGGTTCTGGATGCAAACTGGCTGGGAAACAGGCAGTTCCAGCCAAAGTTCCTGAATTTTCAGGGCCATGAGGGGGGTGTGTTCTCCAAGCCACTCTCCCAGAGGACCCAAATCTGTCTCTATCCATGTTGCCAGTTGACCTGCCTGATTCACTTTGCATGTTACATTCCATGCAGCCCAACTGCAAGGTGAGGACCCTGGTAGGTGCTGATGGGTGAGTAGGGGAGGGAGATGGGAGATCCACCCAAGCCAGCCGCAAGCACTGAGAAGTCCTTGCAAAGGCCTCATGTCTGGAATCACCTCGCAGTAGTCTCAGGAGGTATGCGACAGCCCAGTCTTATTACAATATCTCTTCACTGACTGCTAGTGAAAGGAAGCCCAGAGACACTGCTTGACTTCCCCAAGGTCATCCAACCACTCAAAGACCAGCAAGTATAAACCCAGCTGGCAAGTTCAAGGACACTCCATGAACCTGGAGCCCCTAGAATCACTTCTTCCTCTCTTCCTTCCTCCCTTTCTCTCTCTCTTTCTTTCCTCGTCACTGAAGAAAAAATTTACTGAAGCATCACTACAAAGCCAACTGTGCCTTCAGAAATTCCTAGCCTGTGAGAGTCTCCTCCTGGGGGTGGGGGGCCCTCCGCCCAGAGAAGGGCTTGTGGGTAAACTTGCAAGGAGCTATTTCTAAGGTAAGAAAAAAGAAACTAGATCACAGAACCCTGGGGAAGGGCTGTGGTTGGCACAGAAAAGAACAATCCCATCCGAAGGCAGGCTGGCTGGGGGCTCCTCCCCATAGCCGAGATTGGGGGCCCGTTTTAGGAGCATTTCTGGGGCCCCAGGGGCAGGAACAGGGCTTGTCCTCAGAACCTAATTCCTGAGTGTGTGAGCTCAGACAGGTCCAGCGGATAGAGACCCAGGCAACTGAGACCTGGAGGCATCTGCGACCTGCTGCCACGCACACCAAATGTAATCTTCTGTCTGTCTATCTGTCTTTCTGTCAGGCTGAATTTCTGCCTTACTCATCTGGGCTTTGAGTCACCTCATTTCAAAATGCTGTCCTGTTCCTGGAAAAGAGCTGGGCATCAGTGGGTGGGCCTGAGTCATTTCTGCCCTGGGGACCCGCCTGCCCATGAGCCCAGAGGCCCTGAAGGCCATCTGGAAACCTGGGGAGACTCAGTGACTGTTTCAACCTCAGAAGAGGTCAGATGTGGGCACTGCTGGGCTGCAGGGGCGAGGGGAGAGAGAGGAGTACAGGAGGACATCCCGGGTGGGCACCCAGGAAGAGGAGTTCTGGGCGAGGTATAGAAGGGAGAAGGAAGGAAGAGGTGGGCCAGGTAGTGCGGGGTGGTTGAAGGGTCAAGGCGAGTTCAGCTGTTTGAGGACTCAGCACAGTGCTTAAAGATGTGGGTGCAAAAGCCAGGCTGCCTGAGTTGAATCCCTGCTCTACCGTTTCCCATAGCGTGGGTCTGTGGGCGAGTGACTTCCCTTTTTGAGCTTCAGTTCCCCTGCCTGTGATATGGGCACACTGATAGTAGCATGGGCCTCATTGGGTTGTGGTGAGAATTAAGTAAAATAATGCATATACGGTGCTTGACACTTAATAAATGCTCAATAAGTGTTACAGTTATCATCGTCATCTTATAACCAGGAGGGAACGTTTTAGGTCTGGTACCCCGGAGCCCAGGAGAGAGCTTCTGGACAGAGGGAGGGATCTGGGAGCGTTGCCATCTTGGGGCATCTGGATGAGGGTGGAGGTAAGAAGTGGGTGAGGTTGCCTGGGGTCATTGTGTGAGAAGAAGGAGGAGAGGGGAGGGCTGAGGATGGAATTCTGTGAAAGATGAACATTTAAGGGTCAGGCAGGTTGAAAGGAGGCCAGAAAGGAGAGTGTACGACCAAGGAGGTTTTGTGCTCACTGCCCCCAGCCCCAGGACCAGGCCTTTATGAGTCCATACCTACTTAAAAAAAAAATTAGGATAGTGCTATTGAGATAAAATTCACACACCACACAATTCACCTACTTAAAGAGTATATTCAGTGGTTTTTAGTATAGTCTTAGAATTGTACAACCATTACCGCGATCAATTTTAGAACGGTTTCATCACCCCAACGCCCATCCTGTGCCCAATGGCAGTTACTCCCCTTTTTCCTCTCTCCGCACCCCCAGCCCTAGGCTCACTAACCTACTTCCCGGCTTTATGGATGGGCCTATTGTGGGTATTTCACACAAATGAAATCACACAATACAATCACCCAAGCCTTTTGTCACTGGCTTCTTTCACGTAACACAACATGTTCCAGGTTCGTGCATGTTGTAACATGAGTCAGTTTTCCATGGCTTTTAATAGCTGAATAACATTCCGCTGTGTGGACATACCACATTTTCTTTATCCATTCATCAGTTAATAGACATCGGGTTGTTTCCACTTCATGGCTACATGAAGAATGCTGCCGAACATTTGTGTGTAAGTCTTTAGGTGGACACATGTTTTCCGTTCTCTTGAGTATATAAAAATAGTAGAATTGCTGGGTCATATGGTGATTCTATGTTTAACTTTCTGAGGAACTGTCAAGCTGCTTTCCAAAGTGGCCGCACCATTTTACTCTCCCACCAGCAACCTGCAAGGGTTTCAGTTTCTCTGCATCCTTGACAATACTTGCTAGAGTCTCTCTTTCTGATTATAGCATTCTAGTGGGCACGAGGTGGTATCTCATTGTGGTTTTGATTTGCATTCTCCTGATGGCTAGTGATGCTGAGTGCCTTTTCATGTGCTACGGGCCATTCGTATGCCTTCTTTGGAGAAATGTGCATTCCTATTGTTTGCCCATTTTAAAATTTATTATTTATCTTCATATTATTGATGTGTAAGAGTTCTTTATATATTCTGACTATGAGTTCTTCCTAAGATATATTACTTACAAATATTTTCTCCCATTCTGCATTTCTCTTACTTTTTTTTATGGTATTCTTTGAAGCCAGAAAGTTTTAAATTTTGACGAAGTCCAGTTTATTTATGTTTTCTTTTGTTGCTTATGCTTTTGGTGTCATATCTAAAAATGCATTATTTAACGCAAGGTCATTAAAATTTATATCTATGTTTTCCTTGTAAATGTTTTATAGTTTTAGCTACTACATATAGGTCTTTGGGATGATTTTTGTATACAGTGTGAGGTAGGAGTCCAAATTCATCCTTTTGTATGTAGATAGCTAGTTTTCCCAGCACCATTTGTTGAAAGACTAGCCTTCCCCCATTGAATTGTGTTAGCAGTGTTTTGAAAATCAGCTGACCAGAAATGTGAGATTTATTTCTGGATTGCTAAATGCCTTAGCTCTATATGTTTACCCCAGGGTCAGTAACAAACTGTCTTGTTTACTGTAACTTCGTAGTAAGTTTTGAAATCAGGAAATGTGAGTTCCCTAACTTTCTTTTAGTTTTCCTGGGTGCCTTGAATATCCATATAAATATTAGGATGGTTTTCCACAAAGAAGCCAGCTACAATTTTGATGAGGATTGTATTGAATCTGTAGATCAACCTAGAGGTATTGTCATCTTGACAATAAGTCTTCTGGTCCATGAACATGGAATGTCTTTCTATTTGTTTAGATCTTCTTTTATTTCTTCCAAAAAATTTTTGTAGTTTTCAGAGTATAAGTGTTATACTACTTTTGCTAAAGTATTTTATTTTTTGGTACTATTATAAAGAGAATTGTTTTCTTCATTTTCATTTTTGGATTGTTCTTTGCAAGTGTGTAGAACTAGAATTGATTTTTGTACATTGTATCCTGCAATCATGCCGAGTTCATTTATTAGTTCTAATAGTTTTTCGGTGTGTCATGCCACTTAGGATTTTCTACATACAAGATCATGCCATCTATAAATAGAGATGGTTTTACTTTTTCTTTTCTAATCTGGGTGCCTTTACATTCTCTTGTCTAAGTGCACTGGCTAGAAACTTTAGTGCATCTACTTTGGCACAGAAAGAGGGTCCACCTGGGCCCGCACCCCATCTGTCCCCAGTGTCCTGGGCTGACCTGCCCAACCCCTCATACAACTAGCCCCTTCCCCCACTTAGCCTTTGACCTCACCTGCCCTCACTCCATTCCCTTATCTTTCATCCCTGACTTGTACTGATACCTTCCCAACTCCCTTGGCTCCAGTACTGTCCTTGGTTTCCTAACTCCTATTTCCTCCCAACCCTCAGATTGCCCGTCTTGGTTCTACTCAGTCCCTGTACCCTTCCACCCTGACCATGCCCTGGACGGCAGCTGCTTCCTCCTCGCTTTCCCTCGGTGTCCCTGGGCAGAGCTGCAGCTCACGAGGGTATGTCCTGAGGCCAGGCTAGGAGGTAGTTTGAAGAAAAGAGGGCTGCAGGGTCAAGGCCACCATGCAGCTTGGCAAGAGGTGGTTGCCCTGTGGGTCTGGGGCCATCAGGGCTCATCCTTCAGAGGTCCCCAGAGAGTGCAGCAGAGGACATTCCTGAGATTAGCAGGGCAAGGCAGGTGTCAAGCCCCGACCAGCAAGTCATCTCCTCCCAGGATGGGGCAGCCTGGCCCAGAAGGCTACAGAGCCACTGCCAGGAGCTCCAAGGACTTCTCAAGATCAGGAGGGTTGCCAGGATAGTGGAGATAGGCAAGAGTTCCCAGCTAGAGTGAGGGAAATAACCCCAGAAATTACGATGTCAAGGCCATGCTGAGCTCTGGCAAATTTCAGTACTGAGGCTAGGCCAGTGGTTTGGAGGAAGTCAGGAGAGCATGCAGTGACCAAGGGGAGCCAGCAAGGGGTGGCTGAGCCTCACTCTTATTTGCTTTTTTTGCGAGTTAGCTTGGGAGACTGCAATGGTGTATAAACCGCAAGCAGCTTTCACTGGAGCATGGGCTCAATTCTCTCAAGGCTCCCTGTGAATTTGAGGGAGAAATGTGGAGTATGGGAAGTTAATTTAGAGATGATGGTTTCCTTTTTTTTTTTTTTTTTTTTTAAATCAGAGAATGTACCTCCTCAGTGTTGATCTTGAAGGAACTTTGCGGGACCACAGAGCCTTCTCCTCAGCATGTCACCTGGTATGGTATAGATAAATTCCTTGAAGACCGTCGTGGTTTCCCAAGGCTGGATCGCCCTGGGTTAGAGAAAGTCAACAAACTTCTTCCCTGCAGTACTTCTCAGAGCCTTTATCGGGTTCTGTTCTCTGGAAGCTTTCAAGAGGGGGCTAACACCCCGGGTTCTCCCACTCAGTTTGACTGAGAGATTGTGTTTTCCTTGTGGAATCTCTTTGGCCTGTGATCCCCGTATCTCACCCTGGGAAATACTGGCCTTCTGGCAGGTCCCCTGTGCTCAGCTCTTATCTCCCAGCCTGAATCCGCTCTGCAGTTAAAAGAGCTAGTGACTGGGGATAGAGCAAGAAGTCAAAAAGATCTCCAACCAGATGTCAACCCAGGGAGAAGCCAAAATCAGATTACTGGGGAAAAAGAGCCAGGGGCGGAATGATGCCATTTGTGTGAATATGAGCGTGCACACACACAATTCTGTTTCCTATGGACACATATTCATGTATAGAAATGAATACAAAGTCTGGATGGCTCCACCTCCAATGCCTACGGCTCCATCTGGAGAGGGAGAGCAG
The DNA here is from genome assembly GCA_004026545.1 of Mormoops blainvillei. Lineage (NCBI taxonomy): Eukaryota > Metazoa > Chordata > Mammalia > Chiroptera > Mormoopidae > Mormoops > Mormoops blainvillei. The sequence continues at coordinate 52,925 of PVJD01006165.1, read as the reverse complement.
AAGGGCCTCGTATGGGCTGGATTTCCAAGGGGATTTTAGTCATATCTGGGCTTAGGTTTTCTTTTTTCCTTTCCTTTTTTTTTTTTTTTTAAAGCAAGGATAATGTATTCATGAATTTACTTGCAAAAAAATTAATTACAATGCAAAAAAGAAAAAAAAATTAAAAAAAAACGGGAAGATATCCAGGGTTTGGCAGGCAGAACCACTACAATGAAACGTAAATTTCCACATTGAGGCTTAGAACAGGCAAATGTTTCCTGGGCGCTGGCCTGGGTGCTCCCAGCGAGCAGGCCGTCTGCAAGGACTTTCCCTTAGATGTGGGGAAGAGCTCTGGCTGCCCAGAGGGAGGGGGAGAGAGGGCCAAGCCTGAGGCACGCCTAGTGAGACAGGGCTTTAAGGAAGAGACGTGCCTGGGCCAGCCCTGAAAGATGAGAGCGGTAATTATCCAGGTGAAGGAAGGGCATCCCAGATAAAGAGAAAAGCAGAGGCAATGGCTCAGAGGTGTTAGAAGTAAAAATAGCGACTTCCTATAGTGCTTACCAAATGTCAGTCTCTGCTCCAAGCTTTTTAAATATAATATAATGTGGTAGGTCCCAGATCGTCTTCATTTACAGATGAGAAAACCAAAGCACAGAATTTGCCTAGGGTCACAAAACAGGCAGCTGCCTCTGAGCTTTTAACCACCAGACTCCTTGTAGACAGCAGGACTGGTGTGAGAGGGTGTGGGAGCGGTGCAGCTAGAATAGTGACAAGGGGTCCCAGTGGGAATGGAGGGAGGGACACCCCTCTGTGTAAAACTCTCCCTGGGGCCCAGAAGAGGAGGGGAGCTTTCTCTGTGGGGGTCGTGTTGTCTCAGAAGGTGTGCCTTATCTGGGGGTCCACTGAGACCCTGGGCTTTAGCACCAACCTGTCCCCAGCAGGGAAGAGCCAGCAGGCTATGGGGCCGGAAATGAGGCCTTGCAGGGAAGTACCAGAGGGGGTCAGGGACAGGGACACCTCTGGAGGGGCAGCACCAGGTAGACCGGTGAGAAACAGGGGAAGGCAGAGCCACTAGGTGACACTTGGGGCCTCTGGGCCACACCAGGCTGTGCGGCCAGCGGGAGGTCAGGCTTGCCCAGTCAGAGCTCCCAGGGATGGGATGGGTGGCCTCTTGTCACAGGTGGTATGTGCAACCTGGTGACTTTGTTGTCCTGCTGGGCTCGTGTCACTGCCCAGAGCAGGAGGTCGGAGCAGAGATCAGGACCCCCTCAGAGCCCCTTGGATCTCTGCCTAAAAAGAGTCTGGGCTCTGGTATGGGCAGACCCTGGGGCCTCTACAGGAAGGGAAGAGAGGGACCACCCCACCCCCAACTGCTTGGGAATCACCAACATCTCCTCCCCTGAGATCAGAAGGCAGCCATCTCTTGGCTCGCTAGTTGCTCTCTGCCATTGAATCCCCGCAGCAGCCCTGAAAAGGGTGTTCTTGTCTGAGGTGCGGAGGGTGGAAGTGACCTGCCTGTGGTCAGCAGGCTTGGCAGAGTGGAGTTTGGGCCCCAGAGGCTGGGAGGCCCCAGGTGTCCATAGGGAAGTCACCCTGCCTCCTTGCGAGGGATGGAGTTATCTTGGGGGACATCCCAATCCTGTCCAAAATGCTTTCTGGCTATAATATGGTCCTCCCAACTGAGGGACATTTCTGTAGGCAAGGATGGCCTTGGGGCCGATTCCCTGTGCCTCAGGCAGCATCTTTCTTTGGCTGGAAGATCATTCCCCACCTCAGACATCCACGCCTCCAGCTGTCAAGGAGCTCAGGGTGTGGTGAGCCCAGAATCTAGGCGGTGCAAGTGTCTGGGCCACTTCTATCCACCCCAGCAACTTTGGAGCATCTACTCTCAAAAGGGATGTCCCTAGATTACCCCCTCCCTGCTCCAGCCTCCCCAAGGAGAAATGTACGGCCTTCAGGTCCCTGGGCCCCTTGGGGGACTGGAGCGATGGGCCTGCCTGGAGCCTGAGGAGGCGGCCCACTGTCTGCCTTCTGTGCCCCAGCCGCCATCCACAGATAGCCCCTTATCGCTGTTATGTCTTACTACCATCTGGGAGTTTCTTGTCTCCAACTGCTGCTGGGGGCTGGCCGGCTACCCTGTGCCCCAGCTCTCCATCTTGGCTCCTCTGCCCTTCTTACCACCCTGCCTGACACCAGGGACTGGAGAACTAGCTCATGAGTCTGTCCCAACCAGGAGAACCCTGGGCACCGCCGAAGAGCTTGATGCTGCATGGACCCGCGCCCTAGACTGACCTCGCTACCTCCTGGCTGAGAGACTGGGGCAGTCTGGATGTCCCCTAAACCTATACTTTCTCATCTGAAACACGGGCACTCAAGTTCCTGGCAGAGTTGGATCAAATGGAACGAGAAGGCAACAGGTCTTTTCCTTCCGCCAGGGTCCCCGAGGCCCTGCTACTACCTTTGTTGCTGTGCGGCTTGGGCATCTTTGGTGCCGGTTCCCATCCCTGCCCCTTAGGGCATGGTGTGCCCCAGAGCCTTCCTACAAGTTCGGGCAGGGCCACTGGGTAGGGCCAACAGACCAGGTGTCTGCAGGCCCTACGTCCTTTCTCTGAGCCAACCCTGGGCAGAGGCAACTTGCTACCCTGCTGTGTTGTCTCAGGCAGGACAACCTTCATTCTTCAGCCCGGCCCCATCTTGGTTGGCTTCCATTTGTAATGTCTGAGAAATGAGTGGTTTGGCCTGTGTGCATTTAGGAACTTTTTCCATGAGACTTCCGCTCCTGGCAGTGACAGTGACCCCTCCTCCCAGAGACCTGTCCTCTAGCTTCATCTCCCTCCGCACCCCACCTTGCACTCTGTCTTGGCCCTAGGAGAAAGGTCTGAGTTGCAGGCTCCCACCAGGAGTGACAAGAATGACCAAATTGCTAAACCCAGGGTCAGCTTTCAAGGTGGGCAGGTGAAGAGGCAGGGCTGTGGCTGGTCGGAATGATGAGCGGTGGCTGAGCCTGGGCACTGCGGCCAGACGGCTTGAAGACTTGGGTTTGGATCCAGGTTCTACCTCTGACTGGCTCAAGCACAAAGGTGGAAGCTGAGGCCTTCTGACAGCTGGTAGAACCACAGAGGAGGAACTTTCCTGAGCGGCGAGGGGCTTTCTGGTGCCCTCGTCCCAGCTGTGCCACGTGGATGACTCAGTCCAGAATTGCAGATCCTGTTCTGGGTCTCAGGCAGAGTAGTGCCCATGCAGCCTACTCCTGCAACCCTGGTATTCCTTCCTCCTCTGGTCTCTCTAATCTCCTCTCTCACCCAGTGTACCCCCCTTTCTCTCTGCTCTTGTGTCCTGGCGGGAGGCCCCTCTCTTTCTACCCATTCCTTCAGCGCTCCTCTCCACTGACTTAAAAATAAACCCGCACAAAGCAATGGTCCCTTGGAGAGATTCATCCCAAGTGGATGAACTTTTCAGCCCAGAATGAGGACAAAACGTGGGTTTCCAGCTTGAGGGGTTTGGGGCATTCACGGGGGTGGGGGTGTTCCCTCAGTAAGGTCCTCACCTGACACCTGCTGTGAGCTCAGCTGTGCTTGGGCCGTTTCCGGGTGTGGCCACCTGAGCAGGGAGGAGCTGTTTTTATTTTTGCTTTAAAGGTGAGGAAATTGAGGCACAGCTGGTTGAGTAACTTGCCCCAAACCACAGCTAGCTAGAACCAGGATTTAAACCCAAGTGCTCTGGCCCCAGAGCTCAAGCTTTGAACCACAGTGCTGATGCATACTTGAGCCTCCCTGAGGTCCTTCATCTGTAAAATGGAATGGGACATAGCTCGCCCCTCAAAGGGCTATTTTAAAGATTTGATGATATCTTGATTTTAAAGGGCCTGGCATAGTGCCTGGTATGTGTTTTCCCTTCCTGTTCTCTTTACTGTGGAGTTGAACTCCCCACTGCCACCTGCGTACGCCCCAATAAAGCCTGTCTCTACCACTGCTTGGACCCGAGGTTCAAGCGGGAAGGCAGGTCCCAAGGGTGCACCACCTTACTCAGTGTCCCTTGCACAAGAGTCTGGAAGCTCCAGCCCTACCCACACCCCCAGGAGTGGCCCCTGAGTGTGGGGAGCGGGGATGCTGCCTCTTCCCCACAGAGCCTACCAGAGCCGTCTGTGGCCCCCATCCTTACACAGCCCCTGCTCCTAGGAGTGGAGGGCCCCTTGTAGGAGCCCAGAAGTTGTTTTTTCATTCCAGCTGCTCTTGAGGCTGTACGGGTACGGGGGGCACTGAGTGCCACGGGGAGGGCAATGCCCAGGCCCTTCCAGCCCCTCACACCTCCTCTGCCGTTATCGCCCCACCTCACCCTGAGAAAACAGGGGCCATTAGACAGAGGTCCCTCATTCTCTCTCCCCAAGCCCTGATTCACACGCTGCCACCTGCCTCATCTCCTGCTGCCGGCGGGAAAGGGTCTCTCTTCTCCGACGCCAACCCCTCTCTCGGGCCCTGGGCTGCAGCCCCTCCTGCCTGCTCCAGGACTCAGCGCTATGGCCGCTCCACCCTGGCCCGCCCATCCCGGGTCAGGGTCTCAAAGCTTCTAGCCACACTCCTCCTCTTCGCCCTGTGGTGGCTGAAATCCAAATGGATCCAGAGCCTCTTATGCTTGACCTTTGCCCCACTTTTTAGGTCAGACTCCTCCCTGTAAGGCCACCAGGTCCAGTGGTGGACTCTTTGTCCCTATCTTGCTTCATCTTACTCCTTTGTGCTCCTTCTCCTCGTTCTAACCTCCTCCAGGCGAGGTGAGCCCCATTACATACCGAGGCCCATGCTCTCTATTCCAGACTCTCCCCAGCTGCCAACTTGATATCCCCACTTGGTTGTCTCCCAGGCACCCCAACCTTAGCAGGAACCAGATGAATTTCTCAGTTGTCCCTCCCCACAGTCTTCTCAATAAATATCTCCCCCTGCCTCCGCCATCAGTTATTTGTGTCAGAAGTCTGGGCCTCATCCCGACTCCCTTTGCCACCTGCCCCACACCCAGTCCACCAGCGAGGCCCCTAAATTCTACTTCCCAAATCCATCTTGCCTGTGTTTATCTACTTCTCCCTGTCTCCAGGCCAGTCCCTGGATCTGGGTGTCACTGTCACTGCCCTGGGTCTCCTCCACGGGCTCCTTTCTTCCTGGTCCTGTCCAGCCAGCTCTTCTCCAGTGAACAGGGAACTTGTGAAATGATGAGTGATGTCATAGCACTCACCCCCAAGAGGCTCCTGTCTGGACTCGGCACCAGGGCCCAACTGGGCTGCCACAGCCAGACCTGCCTCTGCCCCCATTCCACATCCGGTCACCCCCTAGCCGCTCGGACTTCTGTTGCCATGTGTGTACATGCCACATGGAAGTGTGCCATGTACACACTTCCATTCAGACCCTAGAATGCTCCTGGCTCCTTCCAGCCTCAGCACCTTTCTACTTGCTGTTCCCTTTGCCTGAAATGCTGTTCCCTTTCTCCACATGGCATCCAGGGCACCTTCTAGTCTCTCTTGCTTTATCTTCCACAGCCTGCGGACTGCCTCCAACTGGGCTCTTCCCTTGGACCGCCCCTCCCTTTTACTCTTGCAAGTCATGGTGGGCCTGGCTCACCCCGTTTGTGGGCAGAGCAATGAAAGACTCGTGGCAAGAGTCCCAAGACCTGGCGAGCCTCCGACCAGACAAGAGTCCACTCTGTGTCCCTGTGGAGGGCCCACTGCCTGGGACACCCAGGGTTATCCTGCGGAGAGAGCTGGAGTGAGCTTTTCATGTCTCGGCTGCTTCCTTTGGCCTGTTATTCCTTGCTGCTGTGGCTGTGCAGTGAAGACATCCAGAACCAGGCTGATCTGGTTCGCGTCTGACCTTGCAGTATCCTAGCTGCGAGCTCTCAGCCACTTACAAGTTCACCGAGCCTTAGTTCCCTTGTCTATAAAATGGGCTAATAAGTACTTACGCTCCGAACTATCAAAATTACGCGAGTCAGTATTTGTAAAACGCCTGACTCATGGTAGCAAGCAACAGGTGACCATTGTCATTATGATTGTGGAGCCCTTGGTCAGAGAGGCTGCCCACAGGTGGGTGGTGGTTGGGGGCCAGGGATGTCAGGCCAGCAGATGTGCCCGCTGAGTGTACAGCCCAGGGCTTCCGTGGCAGAAGTAGGCAATGTCTGCTGCTTCCCAGCAGCCAGCACTCCGAGAGGGTCAGGAGAAACCATCTCAGGCCCCCTGTGTGTTGCTCTGCACAATGTCTAGACTGCGGTGTGACTGTTCTGGCATTGGGGGTCAAACGGGACATGGAGAGCCAGGACTAGAATTTGCAGGGATGGCTCTGGGGCTGCTGGGACTAGCGGAGGAGCCCGGCAGGATGGGTAGGCTGTGGGTAACTGGAGGGGCAGGGGAAGGGCTCCATGTGAGCCAAGGCCTGGGAGTGAATATTGCTTGGTGTGAACGGAAACCGGTCAGGAAGGTAGCCTGGCAGGAGCCAAGGCTTCGTGTTGGCGAGAAGCAGGGGTAAGACGGGGAGGCGACGCTGGCCCTCCATCCCTGGCCAAGGGGAAAGGGCGAGAAGGACAGGAGAGAACAGCGGTCCTTTAACACACATGGTCTCGTACTGCTGAGTAGAAGAGATTTTTGCCTTCGCTTACAATTGAGGAAACAAGCTCAGAGAGGTTAAGTGACTTGTCCGAGGTGACACAGCTGCCCTCGGTTATAGACTCCAGATTTAATCTGGAAAGCCACAGAGAGCCGTTGTGGGTAAGGTTTCAGGCTGGTGCAGGGCGTGGAGAGGTGGGCAGAGGTGAGGGGTAGGTGGGCTACAGAAGGCAGGGGGTTCGGAGAGCCTGTGTGGGCTAGAGGAGAGGGGTGCGAGGAGTGGGGTGCAGACCTGGGAGAGGACTGGACTCTGTAACCCAAAGGGGCAGGTGATGCAGACTCCCTGATTCCTGGCACTCCCAGCTTCAGCTCTGGGCCCTGGGGCTCTGGTGTTCTCCTCTCCCCCCACAGCTTCCTTGCGTGGTTGCACTGAAGATTAAGTTACGCACTCTGCACGGAGTGCCCAGCCCAGGGCCAGGCCTATGGAAGGCTGGCCAGGAATGATGATGAGGAAACAGGCTCAGAAAGTTTAGGGTCCTTTCTCAGGAACGCTGACCAGTAAGTGGCAGAGCCGGGGTTTGAACCCAGGCCTGAGGAATGCCAGAGGCCCTAGAAACCAGAGCCCTCGCAGCCACCCCTTCATCTGTTCCCTGGCCCGTCTGTTTGTCCAGGCTGGCTGGCTTGGCTTTTGGGGCATATGCCCTACAGTATCCACGGGTTGACCCATCTGAGGACGCTGTAGGGTTCCCGGGGGACACTGATCCTAAGCTGGGTGTAGGTCCCTGCTGTCTGTGTGCCAGGCACCTCCCCCAAGTTCTTCAAGCAGAGGGAGCAGTTTCTTCCATCATCCTGTTGGCACAGCGGTTGCTCCTGTGGCTGGCAGCTGAGTTTAACGGTAATGTTTGTTTTGAACTTCATGTTTGTTGGAGGAAAATGCTGTAAGGAGAAGGGCAGAGGAGGCAGTGCGTCAGGTGGAAGGGCAGCCCTCTGCAGGGCTCTCTCCGCCTGGAGCGCCCCCGACTCCCCAGTCCTGCGCAGACCTTCTGCTGGAGCCACGGGAACAGGTGTGAGGAGCATTTGGCAGGTGAGCAGACCCAAGAGTCAGGGAAGACGATTGGGGTCTTGGCCAATTTCACTCTTGACTTGCAGGACAATTTTAGGGGCAAATCCCTTAACCTCTCGTCCTCAGCATGAGGGCTAACACGTATGTGTCAAGTGCTTGTCAAAGCCTTTTATGTAGGGCACCAAACTGTCCCTTTTTGCCTGGAACTGCTCCAGTTTTAGCACTGAAAGTCCTGTACCCGGAGAAACCCCTCAGTCCTGGGCAAATTGGGACAGCTGGTCACCTTCCAGGCCTCGTGTGCAGTACCCCCTAAGGCCTCAAGTTCCCCTAGAGCAGATTAAGTCATGGGCCATCATGGCATTTCACAGGTGTGGAAAGCCAGGTTGGCAGAACTTCACTTTTAGATGGTGAGACATCCCTCTATCCTTGTTGTAAGACAAAGTGCTTTGAAAAGCACAGAGATCCATGCCAGAGTACAGGGCAGACACTGTGTTTGCCTGTCCAGATCTTTCCATTCCCTGGGGCCACCTGAGATGGAAGCAGGGACCCAGGAATGAGAGCTGGCCCTGAGCAGCCTGTGGGCTCTGAGCTCTGGGGATGTGTCCTGAGGATGAGATACAGCTCCGCTGGGCTTCTGGGCTCCGCCTGAAAAGATGCTCGAGGGGCAAGCAGAAGCCCAGAATCCCCACCTGACATAGGGCTGGCTGCCCTGAGCGGCTCTGTGGCACCACCGGGTTCAGTAGCCTATTCATGAAACAAATACTTAGGGAGAGCCCGCTTTGTGCTAGGGACCGTGCCAGGCTCTGGGGACTCAGCGAGGAACACGAGACACACCCCCTGCCTTTAGGAACTGGGGCAGGTGGGGGGGGGTAGGGGGAGGGGACAGACGCAACTGTCATGCAGAGACAAGAGTTAATTGCAGCCATGGTCAGTGCCATGAAGGAGAAAGGAAGCTTATGCAGAGGGCTTCAAAACTGGTCCAGGGAGCCCCCAAGAAGTGCATTTGAGCTGACATCCCGCGGATGACCTGGGAGCAGCCAGGGAAGCGCTGTGGGGTTGTAAGTACCGTAGACTAGACCCTTCTTGGCTATGAGATCTGGAGCAAGCCGCTTAGCTTCTCTGAGCCTTGGTGCCTCTGTACCGTGGACATGGTATGCATCTACTCCGGGCTGATGGGGGGCTTCAGTGGGTGCGGGGGTTAGGAGCTGGCAGCGGCAGGCGCTTCCTTAGAGGAACACCTCCCCTTGATCAGCTTCCCGTGTGCCTGGCTGTACCTGGGGAGGGGAGGCTGAAGAGACAAGGCTGGGAAACCCCACCCAAGGTTCTGGCCCGAGACCAACCTCCACCCAGAAGAGGCACCTGGCAGCATTCCAGCTGACAACTGGGGACGGGGACAATTACAGTCTGGAGAGATAAGGCTAGTAAACGCGCAACAATTAGAGCACAATTATGGATTTAATTGTGCCTCCTGCTTCTGCGCCTGCAGCCATCTCTCCAAAGCTGTCTCCCAGCAGCCATTTCTCACTCCTGCCAATGGGGCCTGTTGTGAATTTTTAACAATTTCAACTCTACACTGTGTCCTCAGAGTGGGGACTCCAGATCAGCAATCTCAGCGGCATCTGGGAAGTTTTAGAAATGCAGACCCAGGGGCCCCGCACCACTAGGGGCTGGGGCAGCCCTCCAGGTGATGCTGCTGTTCTAAAGTTGGAGAACTGCTGGACTCCCTTTCAAAGTTTCATTGAATCTCTGTTACCAGTAATAGGAATGAACAGTGACAGCAGCAGCTGGTGTGTATTGAGTATTTTCTGTGTGCCGTTTCATCCTGAGCTTTTGACACATGCTGTCTCATAAAAGCCTGTGAGGCAGCCGCGGTCATTACCCCATTTCGCAGACGGGCAAGCTGGACCTTGGCCGGGCTACACAGCTGGTGGCGGTGGAGCCGGGTTTGCGCTCAGGCACCGGGCTCCAGGCTCCCTGCGTGAACTACCAGGCTACCTTGAGGCTCAGCCAGCTGTGATGACGTGGCTAAAGTCACACAGGTGTGAGCTAGCTGGGGCCTGGATGTCTGGCTCTACCATTCACCTAGCATTGTGACCAAGGGCAAGCCACTTCAGTGGCCCCTGTTTTCCCACCTGGAGAAAGGGGACAGTAGCACTGACCACGTGGAATGGTAGTGAGGATTCCATGTGGTAATGAAGAAAATTGCTGGCAGTCGGATGCACAACAATTGCTGGGGACTCCCTTTGTTCTTTGAACTTGCACAGAGAAGTAATTTCTGTGCCTTAGTTTACCTGTTAGCACTGAGGGAAGGAAGTCCTCTGGACCAGGGTCTACCTCCCCACCAGTGGGATGAGACAAACGTTCCTGATCTGGTGTGGCAGCGGGGTGTGGTGGAGAGTGCAGGCCCTGAGGTCTGGGAGGCCGGATTTGACCTTCAGGCTCCTGTCGGTCTCACGGTGTAGCCCTTGGACGGTTACTAAACCCCTCTGGGCTTTGTGCTCTCCTCTGTCTGTATAAAACGGCTGAGCCCGTGTCTCCCATCAACACTCAGTGTGTTGTGGTAAGGCTAAGCGTAGTTGGTGCCTGGACTTCACGCCCCACCTATGCAACTTGCTGGCCCTGACCCCAACACTGCCAACCCTAACCACCAAGACCTGGCAAAACCCCGGGGCCATGAAACTCAATCTCGCTACCCCAGTGTCTGTATCTGAAAAATAAGCATAACTGGATCTTGACTTTAGATGTGTCTAGTGCAGAACCAGCCAGCCTCGCATGCTTGGGCTGTGGAACCCGGGGGGTCAGAAGGGCTTTTCCTCTAGACTCTCCAGGGCTATCTCTAGAAGGGGCACTGGGTCCCCAGGGCCTCTCAGGCGAGCCTCGGCTCAGGTCACCTTCTCATCTCTTGTGGCTCTGGGTGAAGGCCAGGCATCTGGAAGGCAGAGGCCTCCCAGCCCTGGCTGGGAGGTGGCAAGACAGCCAGTTGAGTCTACTTGCCTCCGGAAGACATAACAAAGGGGGCCCAGGAAGGCAGGGCAGAGGCGAGTGTCCAGGAGCCACGTGCTGACCTCATTGTTTCTATGAGGCTGACAGAGCTATCTCTTCCCTCTCGCACTCTCTGCTGACTAGCGGGTCTGGACGGGGGCACAGCCTTGGCATGGAGCAGGTGGGAGGGGTTCTCCTCAACTAGGAACGTGAATTCATTCTGTCTCCCTTTTCTTGAGGTATCAGGGTGGGGCAGGAGTGTGAACAGTCCGCTGGCCTGGGTTTGAGTCCAGGCTGTCCTCTCCCAGTTGTGTGACTTTGGACTGACTAAATCACCTCCCCGAACTGGTCTTTTCTCACTTGCAAAGTGGGTTTTCCCTGCGAGACACCAGCGCATAAAGGACACTCATTTTGGTGGTGATCTTTAAGACTGAGTGCCTACTGTGTGCTACGATGGAGATGGAGAGATTGGGCTGATGGGATCCTCGCCTTCAGAGATCGACCCCCCAACCCCCATCCCCAGTAATGTGGCCCTTCTCACACTAGCCACACCAGGCGCTTGTTTGAGCTGGCAAGCCTGCTCACATCCTCACAGGCCTCCTTGACATCCCAGAGGGTGCTGCCATGTCCTGATGTCTGTCCATGCTGGAGGCACCATCTAGGGCCTTGGGCCTTGTCCCTGGGGTTGCCAGGCTGCCTGGATAGGACAGACTGGCCTCACATATCTCTGGGTTGGGCTTATCTGCCAGGCAGCCCTTGTAGTGTCCACTCCCTTCCCTTCCCTTCCCTTGGGAAAGGCTGGGTCAGGAGGGCTCTGGCCAGTGGGGCAGGCCACAGAGTCAGGCCTCATCCTCCCCAGGCCTCAGCCAAATCGTCTGCAGAAGCTTGGGAGCCCCAGGTCCTGGCCACGGAGGGAGTGTGGAGCTGGACTCAACCAGACCCATCTTCACGTCTGAGGACAAGCTCTGGCCATGGCTGGGGCCCAGCAAACCTGACTTGGGCATCCTGGGGTTTAGGTCAAAACTCGTGAGTGTGCCTTCTGCAGGGGAAGATGATAGGACCCATCTCCACTTCCCCGCTCCCCACCCCCACAGGGCTTACTTGTAAATGCTGAGTTCACACTTGCCTCCTGCCCCACCTGACAGGCAGCAATTGCCAGAACGACTGAGGTTCCAGAAGGAAGCCTGACCCGCGGTTCCCAAGGACAGGCCCCCGCATCTCTTTCCCACAAAAAGCATTTCCAGCCCTGGGATCGTGCTTCCAGAACCATTGCTGCTAGAAAAATGTCACTGAGAACGCAGATGCTAGATCTGGGAGGAGCGGCTGGGCTGGGCTGGGGGCGGTGGGGGAGGTGGCTGGAGGCCTGGCAGAGGAAATGCAAATCAGCATCATGAATTATGCATCAGCCTGAGCTTCTCACACGTTTGGGGCTGAATGAAATCATGTTTGCCTGAAGAAGGGGGAGGAGGAAGATAGGACAAAGATGAGCAGGGCCTGGCCCTGGGCAATTGGCAAGGGTGTCTTGCTAGGTTTCAGAAGGGGCACTGGGAAGGTGCCTGTGCAGGAATAGGAGGCATTTTTCGGATGTCATCTTTTTTGCTGTGTGACTTCAGGCCAGTCTCTTACCCTTTCTGATCAGTCCATTTCTTTATAGACTTGACCCAGATGAGGCCCTCTGTTCTATCTCATGGTGATTGTGAAGGCCAATTCCTTTGTTCAACTGCAAGAGATCTTCCTGGGGGAAATTGTTATTAGATTAGAAAAGTAAAAATCATTGTCGTTGTCCTACTGTTTATTGAATGCTCACCTATGGGTACAAGGCACACAATGTTTTATACTTTTTTTTTACACTTAACGACCATCCTGGCTTCCAGGAGCTATTATTGTCCCCACTTTACAGATGAGAGGAGGAGGGCTTACAGAGGTTAAGTCACTGGCCTAAGGTCATACAGCTGGGTGAGGGGCAGCGCCAGCCTGATTCAGTCCTGGCTGCAGGGTTGCTGTGCTATGGGCTGGGACAGGAGGCAGTGCTCTTGGCCTAGGGCAGGTCAGCCTGGCTTCAGAAGAGGAGCGGCCTCTCTTTCCTGAGTGTGAGAATCTGGGGCGAGCTGGGGGCCTGGGTGACACTGATACTGTTGGGAGTTGTTCCCACAATTCCTGTCAAAATGTTAGCCCTAGAGAAACCACTTGGTTAGGACTCCCTGAAATGCATGATGATTTAAACTAAAAAGAAAACCAAGAACCTGTGTTTATCGAACAATGACTGTATTCTGGGCCCTTTCCCAAGTCACAGACCATCACATCCTGGGAGGTAGCTATTGTCACACCCATCTCGCAGATACAAGAGTTGTTTCTTTACACTTCACTCATTCTAAATCAGAACAACATTGTGCAGACACTTAACGTAACAGACAATTTTACTCTGTTATTTCAAGTCAAGGAAGTGGAAGTAATAAAATTAAAATTGTGGTGGTGGGGCTGGGGGGTAGGGAGAAATACTGTCTCATTCCCAGATTGCAATTGGAAGAAACACTTGAATTTTTTTACCAAAATATTGATGGTCAAAAGAGAAGGAAAAAACCGAATGATTTTGAGTAATGTTATTCATAGGAAAACATATTGTATTTCCAGTTTGTTTCAAAATATTTTGTAATCTAAGTGGTCACTTATCCACTATATCCAAAACATATATCCCAATAGTGTTTCATCCATCCACCCACCCACTCATCTACCCATCCATCCTCTATTTGGAATGCATTCCCCCATTTACCGTCTCAAGTGTCCATAGTAATTTGTAACATCAAAGTTACAGCAAGATGCACCCCTGGGTCATGGAAGACCAGTGCAATGAGGTGATTCCTTGACGTCTTGAATGGGAAAGCCTACATGCCCTTGGCAATGGCCACCTTGCCTTAGCAGGGCTCGAGGTGTCCTCATTGGGTTGAGGGTGAGGCTGGCCACCCGTATCAGGTCTGCATGCCCGAGAACTCGATGCCCACACCTCCCACCACCTTATCCCCGCTGTTTGGTGTTACTAGTTATCTCTTATTGCGGGAGGGCCTTTTCTGCCTTGCCAGCTTCCACTCCCTCTGTGTCTGCCTCCTGCTCCCCCACAGCCCCCGCGACCACCGCCAAGGCCACTGATGACCTCCTAATTGCCCGCCCTGACGAGCACTAGGAGGATCTTATCGTGGTTACCCTCTCTGTGGCATTCGACTGGGCCAATCCTCCTGCTGCCTCCTTGGCTGTAGCTAGCTCCTGGTGTCTGCAGCTCCCTGACCTGCTGTGTTCCCTGCACCGCCATCTCTTGTGCCTCTGCAGGCTCTGCTTCCTCAGCCTCATGGTATTCCCAGGGCTCTAGCTACATGCTCTCCTGGGACATGTGCTCCTATGGCTTCCTCTCCCCCTCTTCTGAAAGCTCCTGGGGCAGAACCTGTGTTCCCAAGCACCCAGCTCCTCTCCAGTCTGTAGCTGGCCAGACCATGGAACTGCCTGGGCGTCAGACTCCTGGCCAGTTACCTGGAGAGGCAGGTATTATAGTTACATTTTACAGGAGAGTCAACAAAAGTCTTGCCAATTCAAGTATTTGTCTAAAGCTACTTAGGAAGAAAGTGATGGAGGGGGATGCAGACTCAGGCCTGTGAATACGGGTACCCACTTCCCAAGACTGCCTCCTTCAGGGAGAGAGGACGGGGACCCCAATTAAACATGGATGAAAGGTATAAAATCCCACTGCTAAGGCCCCTGGTCTGTCATTAGAATTTTATATTGTCATTTCACAGTTGAGAAGACAGAGACACGGTGAGTTAAATGACCTGAACTCGGTGACACGACAGTCAAGATATAGAGTAGAAGGTTTGACCCTGGACTTTGAGACCAGGGGCTTGACTGTCTCTCCCAACTCTGACACTTACTAGCTGTATGGCCTTGAGTACGTTACTTACCCTCTCTGTGCCCCAATCCCCTCATGGGGATAAAGCTGATTATTAAACACAAGTGGGGATCAAGTCTGCATATTGTCCAAAGACACTACTGAAAAAAAGAAAAAAAGAAAAAGGAAAAGGACAAATTACAAGGCAATATCCCTAACGAATATAGATACAAAATTCCTCAACAAAATATTGGCAAACCATATTTCAACAATACATTAAAGAGATCATACACCATGGTCAAGTAGGATTTATTCCTGGGATGCAAGTTATGTTCAATATTTGCAAATCAATTAATGTGATATACCACATAAACAAAATGAAGGATACAAATCATATGATCACATCAATAGATGTAGAAAAGCATTTGACAAAATCTAATACCATTTATGATAAAAATTCTCAGCAAAGTGGGAATAGAGGGAACTTCAATATAATAGAGGTCACATATGACAACCCTACAACTCACATCATACTCAACAGTGAAAAACTCAAAGCTTTTCTTTAAGATCAGAAACAAATCAAGGATGTCTACTTTTATTCAACATGTTATTGGAAGTCCTAGCTATAACAATCAGATAAGAAAAAGATGAAAAGCATCCAGATTGAAAAGGAAGATGTATAACTGTCATTATCTGCAGATGACATAGTACTAAATACAGAGAAAACTAAAGATTTCATTAAAAAAGTCTAGAACTAATAAATGAATTCAATAAAATAGCAAGATTCAAAATTTATATCCAAAATAGTTGCATTTTTATACACCAATAATGAATTATGAGAGAGAGAAATTAAGAAAACAATTCCATTTACAACTGCATAAAAAATACCTGGGAATAAATTTAACAAAGGGGGTAAAAGACCTGTACTTAGAAAATTATAAGACATTGAAGAAATTGAAGTAGACAGAAATAATTGGAAGGATATACTATGCTCATGAATAGGAAGAATTAATATTGTTAAAATGTCCATACTACCCCAAGCAATCTATGGATTCAGGGCAATCCCTATCAAAATACCAACAGCATTTTTTCACAGAACTAGAACAAATAATCCTAAAATGTATATGGAATCACAAAAGACCCCAAAGAGCCAAAACAACATCGGAAAAGAACAAAGTTGAAGGTATCATGCTGCCTGATATCAAACTATATTATAAGACTATAGCAAGCAAAGCATCATGGAATAGGTATAAAAAAGACACATAGATCAATGGAACAGAATAGAGAGCCCATAAATAAGTGCACACCTATATGGTCAATTAATATTTGACAAAGGAGGCAAAAATATACTTCAGGGTAAAGACGGTCTCTTCAGTAAATGGTGTTGGGAGAACTGGACATATACAGACACACACACACAAAAGAAACTAGACCCTTTCTTACACCATGTACAAAAATAAACTCAAAAGGGATTAGAGTTAAATGTAAGACCTGAAACCATAAAACTCCTAGAAGAAAACACATGCAATAAACTCTGACATTGCTCTTTGCAATATTTTTTTGTATATGCCCCACCAGGCAAGGGGGAATAAAGGAAAAAATAAACACATGAAACTACATAGAGCTAATAAGTTTTTGCACAGTGAAGGGAGCCATCAACAAAATGAAAAGACAAACAAGTGAATGGGAGAAAATATTACCAACAATGATACATTTGATAAGGGATTAATAATAAATATATATATATATATATATATATATATATATATATATATCTCATACAACACCAAAAAAGACAAACAATACAATTTTAAAAAATGAGCCAAGGACCTGAATAGATATATGACACACAGATGGCCAGTAGACATGAAAAGATGCTCAACATCACTAATCACTATGGAAATGCAAATAAAAACCACAATGAGGTGTCACTTTACACCTGTCAGAATGGCTATCATCAATAAATCAGCAAACAATATGTGTTGATGAGAATGTGGAGAAAAGGGAACCCTCTGCACCGATGGTGGGATTGTAACTTGTAGCCACTGTAGAAAACAGTATGGAAGTTCTTTAAAAAAATTAAATGTAGAACTACCATATGACCCAGCAATTCCACTTCTGGGTATTTATCTGAGTAAAGTCAAAACAGTAATTTGAAAAGATACATGCACCTCTATGTTCACTTCTGCATTATTTACTAGTCGAGATAGGAAAACACCTAAGTGTCCATCAGTAGATGAGTGGATAAAGAGGATGTGGTACGTACATACAGTGGAATGTTATTTAGCCATAAAAAGAATGACAAAAAATGTCTTGCCTTTTGCAACAACATGGGAGGACCTAGGGGGTACTATGCTAAGTGAAATAAGTCAGACAGAGAAGGACAAATACCATATGATTTCACTTATATGTGGAATCTAAAAGACAAAGTAAATAAACAAACAAAACAAACAAACTCATAGATATAGAACAAACTGATGGTTGCTGGATGGGAGAGGGCTGGGGGGATGGGTGGAAAAGATGAAAGAGATTAAGAAATAAAGATTGCCAGTCATAATGATAGTCAGCAGGATTTAAAGTACACCATAGGGAGTACAGTCAGTGATATTGTAATAATTGTATATGGTGCAGGTGGGTACTAGGCTTATGGGGGGTTCATTTTGTAAGGTATATGATGTTCAATCACCATGTTGTACTCTTGAAACTAATATAATATTGTTTTTTAACTGTAATTGGAAAATAAATTTATTCTAAAAATTTATTAAATTAATACATTGAGAAACTTTTTAAGTCCTTGTAGGGTCACCGTGAGGCTAAAATAAACTTAATCACTTGGAAGAGCCCCAACGTGTGGCGACACTCAGTGTCAGCTGTCATTATTCTGCACCTCAAAACCCATTCACTTCCCACAATCCTGAAGGAGCTGTTTTTTAAATTGTCATGTTCTTTCTCATGCTGCTCCCTTTGCCTGGAATGTTACTCCTTCCTCTATTTCTGGGAAATCCAGGCACACCTCCTAAAACTCTGCTGAAACCTCTCCTCCTCCAGGCAGAAAAGTGCTCCTTCTGCTACTGCCTGACCAGGCCACATCATGAGGGGGCCTTCAGCTGAAAGACACAGAAACCCCAACTTAGCAGCGGGGTGCTCTGGGTCTCAGGGAACTGCAGGTCCAGGAGCGGGGGCTTTAGGGAGCGAACTCAGCACATGTTCTCCATAGTTCTCTTGGTTCTGCCTCCTCTGTGAGTTGGTACCCCTTTGGGCATAGACTGGACACCTGCAGTAGCTTTGGGCTCACATCTCTGCAGGACAGTGGCTGGAAGAGGAGGGAGAGGGTCTTTTCTGATTCTGGGAGCTCTCTGGAAGAGAAAGGAACCATGGCCCGGAAGCCCTCGGAAACCTGTTCCCAGCCTCATTGGCCCACATCTGGACCAGTCACCAGCAAGGAGTAGGGTGTCATCACTACTGGGGCATCAGTCAGGCCAACCTCTGGGGCTAGGGTGGAGCCTGTTAGCAAAGGCAGGGAACAAAGAGGTAGCTCGTGGGGTTGTGAAATGTGAGGACAAAATCAGGGAGCTCATAGGATGGATGATGACAAGCAATGAATGGTGCAGAGCCTGTCATTATATTGCTCTCTGTTTTCTAATAGGCCTGTCTTTTTGTCCCATTAAACTGTCTTGCCCAGGGATGGACGAGGCTGGGTCTTTCCCTCTCTCCACCCCTGCTCCTGCACAGGTGCCCATTCACAAAGGTACCACTTCCTCAGTGAGTGTTTGTGGAACAGATCAGTGATCCTCTTTTAGCGTGTGGCTGTCAACCATTCACTCACCCACTCATTCATTCATAACTGGGAACCCTTGCTTCAAATGAAATACTTTGCAGGAACCAAAAATGAGGAACAAACGCAATGGCACAACTTTGTGGTCCCACACTTGGCATGCTTTTCCATTTCCAGGCCCCCTGGAGATCCCAACAGAGTCTTCATTCCCTATGGGCAAGGGCTTGTGCCCTAGAATTCTTGGTGGCCCTTGCTGGCTCATGTGCTTCCTGTCTGACATCAGCTAAGAGCTCTGTGTGGTGGAGGAGGCAGGGGAAGTGGGCTCCAGTGGGTGTGTGGTCAATACCAACTGGATGAAAAATGGAACAAGGTCTGTCCTTCCTTGGGCTGGGGAAGAACAGCGCAGGGAGCTGCAGCTTGGCTGCGACTCTGGCCTGCTGGCCCAAATGCTGATGCTGAGGCTGTGGTGCCCAGGCCACTTGATCCCCTCAATCTGGGTCCAGCCCCTTTCTGAGGTGTCATGGCTAGATGGGGATCAAGTGAAATCAATCTTGGGTGGGAAGTCATGGTGGGGGCCTGTGTGTCTGGGCCGGGCCAGACCTGAGCAGCCACATCTGTATGTTATGTTTCCTTGCTTCCTTCTGATATCAGCCTTTCTCGACAATTGCTGTTCTCTTTAGGGTCCTTGGATGGCCCATCTGAAGATTTGTAAGAGAGACGGGGATGTCGTTAAACCTGGCCCAGGTCTGGGGGGCTGGTGGCGGAGAGGAGTCACCCACCACTCCATCCCCACACCAAGGCATGGTCGTGCCACCAGGATTTCCCCTCAGGTGCTGTCTGGATCCAAGTCAGGCCCTTCTTGGGGATGGGACCCCTGTGCAGGCTTCTCAGATAGATGGGGGGGTAGCTGTGGGGAGACTTATTATGCTGGGATGTCCCGTCTGCAGGAAGGCCCATTTGAGGGCAGGTTCTGGGTATGTAGGCCAGCTCTATTGATGGGGTGGTGACTGACCATTCTTTCCTACCCTTTGGGTACATGGATATTTATTTTCTTTCATATGTGCACATATACATTTAATACATACTTTCATATAAATAATATAATTTCACAAATCAAATCATTGATAAAGAATTCTTTATTGCTCTCTAGATAGTCTTTAGGCCTTTAAAATGCCAAAAGTTTGTGGTCCTAACTCCTTTTAGAATACATCACCTTCCTGATTCCCTCTACTCCTCGTTCCTTTGGTAGACCCTGCTGGTTTTATAGCCAATATTCATTTTCCATATTTTCTCTAACAGAAAGCTGATTTTATTTCAAGTGATGACGTTCCCAACTCAAGGATCACATCACCTTTTCTCCTTTTAGGTGGTGTAGACTAGGGAGAAAAGAACAAAAGTCACTGGTGGGGCTAACTCAGCTGGAAGATACACTCTTTAGTGCATTGCCTCTCCTCTTCACCCTAATTCTTTCTGCTTCCTTCCTGGAATGAAGACTTGATGGCTGGAGCTCAAACAGCCATTCTGGAAGACAAGGCAAACTTATGGGCAGCAGCTACGTTGAGGTGGCAGAGCAGAAAGACAGAAGAAGTTTGAGTCCCTGAGGACTTTAAGGAGCTGCCTTATCACTTCTGGATAACCACTGCAGGACTTCTTTACCTGAGAGAAAAATAAAAATCTATCTTGTTTAAGCCACTTATATGTGTTTTCTGTTTGTGGTAGATTGATTACAAAAAGGGTTGTATCATCCAATTCTTTCTATACAATGCAATGTGACTCTGCAGCTCCCCCATCAGAGATGGAGCTGGTTTCCTCACCTTTTGAATCTGGACTGGCCTTGTGACTTGCTTTGGCCAACAGAACGTGGTCAAAGTGACTGTGAAACAGTTCCAAGCCAAGGTCTCAAGAGGCCTGACATGCTTCTGCTTGCTTTCTTGGGATCCTACCTAGATGGTCGCTGGGGGGTGAGACACACATGGCTCAGTCCCCATCACTGCTCTAGCTGACCTCCAGCCCACCCCAGACACGCGAGGGACACCATCCTAGTCCAGCCATCTCCCAGCTGACTTATCACTGATACAGGAACAACCCAGCCAAGACCAGCCTACAGCCTGCCGAGACCAGAGGACCTCACAACTGAGCTCAGCCTAGATTACTGACCTGCATAATCTTGAGTTAAATAAGGGGGACAGCTTCCCTCCATCTCTGTTATCCTCCTTTGCTTCCTTTCTTCCTTCTTCTTTTCCACCTTTGTCTATTCGTAGAATCCCAGAATCTTAGTGCTAGGATGTATCTTCTCAATGAGTTTGATTTTCCCAGTTTGCTCACCAGAGGGTAAGTCACTGGCACCCATGGTTACGCCACTGTATAAGTCTCCTATGCATAGGGGTCTGCAACAGAGCCAAGCACATTGGGTAAGTGATGGGCACAGGCTTGCTTTCCTGAGAACCTGAAAGGAGAGGCATGAGAACTGAAAGGCACATCATCCAGTCAATGTTTGGCAAAATCAAAGACCCATAGGGATCGGCAGGATGAGCACAGAAACCAAGCGTGGATGGCGGGGGTGGAGGGCTGTGGGAAGCTGGGTAAGCCTCCCTATAGTGGACAACTGCTACTTACCTACAACAAACTGGTGCTTTGTAGAATTGTTAGATTTTCAACAATCTTCTGATTTTTAAATATTGGCAACTAATTTGATTTTTTAAATGTCATTCATGGAACAGCATGGTACTGGCCAAAGAAAACATACCCCAGGGTCAAATTCAGCCTTTAGGTCCTCAGTGTGTGACATCTGAGTGTTGAACTCTGAATTAGTGCCTATCTTGCAGGATTGTTTGGAGGATGCAGTGGAAAGTGTAAGTAAATCACTTAGCACAGCGCCTGGCTCACCAAGGGACCACTGATAGGGTCCCTTCCTATCCTGGATCTCAGCCCACAGCAGGCAGGCAGAGGGTGGGGGGATGTTCCTGAGGGGTAGGCTGCTTCTGGGAGCCTTCAAATCATTCCTCAGAGGCAGCTGCCTGTGCATAAGGCTGCAGCTGACACCGAGCCAAGAGCGGGGGGCTCCAAGCGAGCTCCAGAGACTCAGGCACCCACCCACTCACTCGTTCACTCACATGCACGGGGCACTTGGGGAGCGCTGGTGGAGGCGGTGCTGTGCATGCACAGGTGTGAGGTAGGTATGCATGTGTGTGCTTGGGTGTAGACTGAATATTACGTGACTTGTACAAGTTCATTCTGCCGGTCGGTACCCATGTTGACTCTCAAACCCGACTCCAAGGGTCTTGTAGGCAGAACAGCCCCGTTTCCTGGGTTTCATACTAGCATTCTCTGGGGAGGCTCTGACCACCACAGGGCACCAGGGAGAACAGGGGTCACCGTCTCACTATGGGATGGGTCATTCTGTCCAGCTCTCACTTCGGCCTTTTCCCAGGGAGTCAGTGATGGGTGGAGGATGGCTGTCATGGGGACCAGCAGCTCTGAGCGTTGCTCTTGGCTCAGACACTGTGCTTGTGATGACCTTGGCCTCAGTTTCCCAACTGTCAAGTGGGAACAATGGTCCCGGCTGCTGAGCTTGCAGGGCTGCCGTGAGGAACGGATAGATTCTGTGCAGGAAATTAACCTGCAAAGGATGCTCCTTGGGTTACGAAGATAAAAACTCTTGTCCCCTCCCTCTGCCCTGGTTGGGCCTGGGAAGGACCTCCTCTCTTGGTGCTAAGGATGATGGGATGCTGGACCTGCAGCTGCAGGTGGAGGCCCTGGTCACGCAGAGGTGCAGGGCTGACCCCTTGCTGGGCAGACCCCAGGCTGGAAGCTGTCCTGGTGCCTGGAACTGCTCCCTAAGTACAGATGACCTCAGGGAGGACCAAGGGGCTATGGGTGGGGTGTCTGTAGTTTCATGTCCAGAGGGGCTTCCCGTGGCCTCAGGAGGGCTCTGGTGAAGGCTGGGAGTCGGGAAACGAGGATGCCCTAACCACTGCCTGACCCTGGTGCATCACTCACAGGGCCAAACTCAAGCTGCACTCTCACTGATTTAATCCCTACCCTTACCTTGACCCAAAGAAGGGCCCGAGGAAGGTTAGCTGAGCCTAGACACACCAATGCCAGCAATTCAATACCTCCTCACCGAGGGCTCTCTCCATGGTTCCCCAGCCTGTGCAGGGCACACTATGTACTCACTCATTTGGAGGCTGAGTCATCACCTACATTTTCGTTTACTCCAGAGAGGCAGCCCTGGCCCCACCCCTGGTGAGGTGGTTGCACTCTCCGGAGCCTCCGGGCGGCCTCCCTCCAGCATGCACCCTGCTCTCCAGGGCAGTTCTGTGCCCTCCTGCACGGCCCCAGCTCCCAGCTTGGAGCCTGACTTAGGTTGGTGCTCCACTCAGTGAGCAGCAGGGAGATGGTGTTATGTGGACAACAGGCAAGGACTGCAGAGGAGACCTCACCAGCCTTATTAAAGCTGACCACCAGGCATGGTAGCTGCTCATAACTAATTTGAGTTCAGGTGTGAAGGAGTTACTATTTCCTTCAGCCCAGTGGGGCTGAAGCACAAAGAGCAAAACAATTCCACCAGAGTAGTCTGGGGTTGGGGAATGTCAGACATCGCAAGTGAAGGTGTTCGAACATCCAGGATGCCCTCAGAGCCCCTCAGGCATGAGGACACCTCATCCCAAGCCTTTGCAACAGGAAGAATAGGCGAGGGGGGAAGAACTCCAGAGGTAAGATCAAGGTCTAGCTGTGGCCCCACTACCTGAGCGTCCTAGGGCAAGCCATTGAACCTGGCTGAGCCTTGGTCTCCCACCTATAAGATGGGCACCGTAGCGGTGCCTACAATGTAGGCGACTATGAAGATTAAAGGAGAAAATACAGGAAGAGCAGCCAAAATGGTGCCTAGCGTACAGGAAGCGAATATTACCTATTTCTATCATTCATTCCCACAAGTATTTATCAAGCAGAAACTATGTGGTAGGCCCTGGGATATGGCTGAGAACAGGGCTTCGATCGTCTGGAGTGTACAGAATCCAGTATAAGGTACCTCTTGCAGCAGCTGCTCTGAGGGTGATAAGAGTTCTGGGACAGGAACATGATTTTCAAATTACCAAGTATTAACGAGGAGAGTCAGAAAACCCGGGCCCTGATAGGAAGCAGTCATCCTTCTCCTCTAATGCCTCCCAGCAGCTGGTTGAGAGAAAGGTTCCTTGAGGGAAGTGGGAGGTGAGAGCCCCATCTGATGGGGCCATGGGTCCCCTGAATGCAGAGTAAATTAGTATGGCCTGCAGTGGAGTGGGTACATGCTGCCAAGGCCATTCTGGTTGTGAGGACAGAGATGCAGCCCCTGGCTGGAAGAAAGGTGGACGGGGGATTATTGTGAGGACATGCAGACTGGGCTGGGACCCTATAGAACCAAGGCTTCTGAAGGGCGCTGTACCCACCTTTCTCTGTACCCCTCTACCCTCTCCCTCCTGGGCTGGGGCCACCGCCTATCCATGTCTCTGTTTCTCTTTCTCTGCATGGCACCTGCCCCTTCCCTCTGCATGCGAGGCCCCTGATGCCACCTTGTAGCCTTGTTCACCCCCATCCCCAGAGCAACCATCCCAGCCCCTGGATCAGA
Organism: Mormoops blainvillei; assembly: GCA_004026545.1. Classification (NCBI taxonomy): domain Eukaryota; kingdom Metazoa; phylum Chordata; class Mammalia; order Chiroptera; family Mormoopidae; genus Mormoops; species Mormoops blainvillei. Next base: position 29,064 of record PVJD01006165.1, on the reverse strand, counting down.
TTGGTCCAGCCTTTCCTCCACAGGTTCCAGACCCTGCCATCTGAGGGCCATCTGCCATCCCCACTTGACTGTGTCAAGGCCACCCCCAGCCCAGCAGTGTCCCCCAACAGTTCCTAACTCCCGTCCCCAGCCTGGCTTGCAGGGCAGGTAGGAGGTGAATCCAGGAGTCTGCCTGCCATTGTCTAAGCTCAACACTCATTTAATCTTTCCCCAGCGGGGACCAGATACCTGTGAAATCTCCTCCCTCCTCCTCTCTCAGTGAGGGTGGGATGCTGTGGGCACATGGAGCCCCATGGACATGACCCTGACCCTTCCTTGGGGAGCTTGGGATTTCTCAGGAGAGGCCATCAAGAGGTCCTCAGATGATGATAGGCATTCTGAGCAGGGCTGTACATTGTGACCTGGGAGGCTAGGCCAGTCTGGGGCCCTGGCAGGGCCATCCAGTAGGCCTCTGTCCTGATTGGCCCCACGGTGAGAGCAGCTAAGCCAGATCTGATAGGAGTTCCTCTCCTCACTGCTTTGGGTCAATGGGCCCAGGAATGAGGATCTGGGAAGCACTGTTTGGCTTGGTGTGTTTGAAAAGGGAACAATGGGATGCCTTACTGAGTTCTCATACCCTGCCCGCCCACCTGCCTGGGGAATCCCAGGAGCTCTTGGCTTTCATGCTTAGCTTTTCTGTTGTCCCAACTGAGCAGCGCTTCACCGCACCCTTAGGTGAGGTCATGTCTTCCTGGAGGCCTTGCCACCCTATAGCTTGTCCCCACCGCCACACCCTGGATCAGCGGTTCCTCCAGGTGGCACAAAGCTGGACCAGGCTCAGAAGAGCCTATTTCCCTTCTGGGGCTGGCAGTGGCTCTCAGAGCTGTGGGTCCCCGTTTGCAGGATGGGCATGTGACGTATGTCCTAACTGAAAGAGTTGCTGTCAGTTCAGAGGCATTTACAGGAAGGCATTTCTCCAATGCATGACGGCACTCTCAAGTTTTTTTTTTCTTGGGGGTGCTGCTGTTATCATGATTATTATGAACAGTGTTGTTATTACTTGACCGTCAAAGCTTTTTCCAAGCTTCTCTAAAGAACACTGAAAAGGCAGTCAGAGTGACATTCATTCATTCATTCATTCATTCATGTGAAAATATTTGTTGATCACCTACCACATGTCAGGCACTGTGCTGGGCACAAGAGACCCCAGACCCAAGGCTAAGGGCAAGCCCTCCTTCTCCGGCCCTGCTCTGTGGTCAGACTGTAGTGCCCAGAGGTGGGTGAGTAGGTCTGTGGGTCTGTGGGGCACCCCTGGAGGCTGACCATGCTGGGGGAAAACAGGACCACCAGAGGACAAAGGTCAGGACTCTCCCTGGTCAGTCCAGAGGGAGGTGAAGTGTGTCGTCCCAGTCCTCCCCACCCCACTCCTGCTGAAAGGGGCCGAACTTCATGACTCTTGCCTTTGTCACCAACCAGGCCTGCTTCCTCTTGAGTATTCAAAGGTATGTGTCCTGCACACGTGGCCCTTCCATGTCTAGCTGGCTTGCTAGTTCAAATACTCTTTAAGTCTGCACAGATCACCGGCTGGGTGTCTTCTGCTGGGCCGGCAACAGGATTTCAACCAATCTCAAACGGAGCTGTTTTTCCTTTCTCTACAAACCAATTTCCCTTTTCTGTTTTGCTAAATACAAATACTGCAAATTCATTTAATCATTCATTCATTCTTCATATTTTGTGGAACCAGGCACAGTACCAAGCACTGGGGATTCAGCAGGGAACACAATAGACAGCGTCCCTGTGCTCACAGAATTCACATTTAGGTGTGTGAGTGGGAGCGGCATTAGGAAAGATGAAACCTAGATAAATTTGCACGTGATGTGTCAGGTGGTACGGATGGACAAGTAAGAAGAAGAAAGCCAGAGCACTAGGCCCTCAATGTTCAGGATGGATGCCTCTGAGCACCCCTGACTTTCTCCTTGGGCCTCAAAGCTTCCAGGTCTGGCTGCCTTCACCAAGGAAGCGGGGACCCTTCCACCCCATCCAGTGTTCCCCAAAGCTCTCTGCTCATGCCAGTCTCAGCATAGAGCTCTGCAGTCCGCGGCTAACCTGGAGGTCTGAGGCCAGCCCCCTGGGCCTCCACCCTGGCCTCCCCCTTGCTGGGCATGGACCCTCGCTTCTAGCCACAGCCAGCCTTTCCCTAATTCACAAAACCCTCTCCTGCCCTGTGTCACTTTGTATATGATTCTGTCCACATGGATCGTCTTTCCTCTACTATCTCCTTTAAGAACTGAGTTAGCCCCTCTGAGCCTCAGTTTCCTCATTGTAAAATAGGGGTAATTGTGAAGATTAAATGATGATTGCGTGTAATACACCTGCACAGCTTATGCCTCGTGGAAGGGGCTCCATAAATGCTAGTCTCCTCCCACTTTTCTCTGTGAGTGATAGGGAGCCATGGTGAGCTGAAGAGGGAGTGGCATTTGAACTGTGTGGAGAAGGTTTTGAGGGCAGAGAGGTTACCGATGAGCGGAGCTACTCCAAGGGTGATAGTTCGGGGAGGCAGTGAACAGGGTGGCGATGGTGGGAGGGAAGGTGTAAGCGATAGGTACGGTGATCCTGACTGGGAGAGGAGGCTACGGGAGGAGGAAGAACAGACAGGCAATGCCACTGACTGTCCGCACGGGGCACCGAGGCAGGGCCGGGGCTGAGCAGTAGTGCAGCGCAGTCCGCGGAGGGGCAAGGCCGGTGGCAAGTCTGGAGGAGCAGCAGGGGTACATCCTAGTTGAGGGTCTGGTAGGCAGCGGGGAACTTGGGTCAGGCCTCAGGAGAGAGGTCAGGGCTGTTCAGGGAGACATAAGGTCTGGTTTGGGCAATGCTGTACCTCTGGACTGGAGGTCGGTCCAACAGACAGGGCTATGTCCAAAGATAGAAGAAGCCTCCCCTCTCTGCAGTGAGAGAGTGTGGATGGGGTGGCCAGGTTGGGAAGAGCCCAAGGTTTGGGCATTAAAGCATTCTCCTTACAGGACCCAGGCCTGACCTGACAGAGCCAAAGCCCCAGGCATGGGACGGATTCAGGGGATAGAGGCTTGGCTCAGGGAGCTCAGGCCTATAGAGGAAGTAGGATGTAAACACGTGATTACCATAACAACGCAGAGGCAATGGTAGGGGTGCCCCAAAGAGGGGGAGGGTTAGGGAGGGCCTTTTAGAGGAGGCGGTGCTTGAGTCAAGTCTCATCACCTATGTTGTTTTTTAGAACTTCCTACATCGTTATTTATGTAATATTTTTCTTTAGATTAATTCGCTAAGAAAACCCACTTTATTTTAAAAGAAAACCATATCACTACTGTAAACAGAAAACCGCATCATCTGCCATTTACAAAAGTCCATACAAACAAAAAAAGACGATGAGACCCCCTCTAGATGCTGCTGCCTGTGGGATGGCTCTGAGCTCGAGGCCGGTCCTGTCTGTGTTAGAAGGGAGATTATTGACGAGTGTTGGAAAGATGTTCAAGCTTGCTATTGTCAAACTCCTTGATATAATTAGCAGTTGTTGAAAAAATATTATTTAAAAGGGAATAATTTTCTTCCGGTGGAGGTGGTGGTATTTAACAGTGGTACCAGCCTCACATGGGGGCAGAAACATCTTCTGGAGTGGATGGAGGTTTGCCTGCCTCGGTGTGAGTGTGTGTATGTGTGAGTGTGTGTCGGTGCATACTGGAGTGTGAATGCGTGTGTGATACAGTGTATGCACACAGATGTGTGAGTGTGTTAATAAGTGTGTGAGTGTGGAGGTGCGGGGCCCCAGGGAGGGATTTCTGGCAGGGACACAGAGTTGAGAAGTCACCTGAGCATGTTGAGAGGATGTGGTTCCTTTTTGGGACACGGCAGTAATAGGTTTTGTGGCTTGTGGCTGAGGGTAAAGCAGGGTCCAGGCCTAGGCCCTGAAACCCACAGTCCCAGGGAAACCTACTCTTTGCTGGGAACTTAGGCCTGGCTACCTGATGTGCTGATCGAGTGTGGCCTCTTGGGCCAGAGGCTTAGGGGACCTGGTGAGGGGATCTGTGGAAAGGAACCCTCACACCCTCCTCTTCCTGAAGCAGCCTCGCCTGGGGTCCATGAACCCAACCCTGGGCCCAGGTTCCCCAGACCTCCAGTAAAGTACAAGGTTTGTCTGGGCCAGCGGGCTTCGGGTGGTGGAGGAAGTGCCAGACTTGGGGAGGCAGTTCTGTCAATTATGTCCAGACTCCTGTGGGGACGAGTGTAAGTGTGCATCTGTGAGTGTGCATCCAAGCATGTGCTTGGGAGTGTATGCTTGCCTGTGTGCATGCGTGTGTGCCTGCACACACCAGCGTGTGCTCTCGAATGCACAAGGTCACATGAACCTGCCCAGACAGCAGAGCCCCTTGGGTGGAGGGGGCTTTCCTGCTGGGAAGCTTTCCCATCCACCGGCCGCTCTCTGGCCACACTCACGGAAGCTGCGTGACCTGCCCAAGGTCATATGGTACAGATTCCATGTCTTTTCGCAGGAGGTTTATATGAAAATTTCTGGAATTTCAGGAATTTGGAGGGTTGTCTTTGAGGCAGAAGGAGCAAATAAGATAGGAAAATTAACTCGGGACAGGAATATTCCATGGGACTGACAGCTTCCCAGGGAGCAGGGTGGCGGGGTGGGCGAGGACGGCGAGCCATGTCAGGCTCAGGAGAAGCTATAGACGATCTGGGAGATACCAAACCCCTACAGGACAAGAACCTAATCCAATCCTTCTGGAGCTTTAGTTTCTGTTCCGTGAGGCCAAGTGGCAGTGCCTGCCCTGAGGCCTGTGGGGATCTGGTGAAGCAAGCATGAGGTGACTTAGCATAATGCCTGGCGTTCAGTGAGTTACAGATGAAGAAACAGAACCCAGAGAGGTTAAGAAGCCTGGCCGGGGTCGCACTGCCCCCAAAGTGAGAGCTGGACTTCAATGTCAGCTCATCCCAGCTCCTGGGCACTGCCCCTGCTCCTGCCCTGTGTCCCCCACGGCACTGCTGGGGTCGAGGATTCATTCTCGGAAGCACTCGTAGACTTCCCGCAGCCGCCCGCTCCTGCTGTCTCCTGCTGCTGGAACAGAGAGCCCCGAGCCTGCAGAGGATGACATGCAGTGCTCCGGGACGCCGACCAAGAGTAGGCTCATCCCTCCTGGTCTTGGAAGAGTCTGACCCCAAATGGGTCAGTGCACAAAGACCTTCTGTGGCGAAAACTTCTGAGCAGCTGAGCTTCCTCCGGTTTCAGGGTCTACATGTGAGGAGGAAGGGCTCTTGGCAGCTGTCAGATGCCCTGGGCAGTGGGGGAAGCCGTTCAGCTTTCCCAGACCACCAGCCCCCATTCGCCACCAAGTCCCGATGGTTCTGTCTCCAGAGGATCTCACCAGGTGCAGCATCACAGCCTCTGGCCTGCGGCAGGGGTTTGGCCTTCCCTGTCATTGCCCAGGTGGTCTTTCTAAGGCTGGAGGCCACCAGTGGTCCCCACTGCCTGCCTGCAAGGTGAGGCTCGGGCTCCACAGCATTCCCCGACGGCTCTGAGCCTCTCTCTTCCTGCTCCCTTGAACTTTATGCTCCTGAGAACTTTTTGACATCTGCTAACACTGTAGGATATTCACTCCTCTGTGCCCTTGCCAAGATTTTCCTACTGCCCCAAATGCCCTCCTCCCTGTCACTCAGGCCAACACTTCCTTACCTCTCAAGGCACAGCTTGCCTGCAATCTCTGCTCTGAAATCCTTCTCTGAAGCCCCATCCCAGCCCTGACACCCCGATGCCCAGACACTTCAGGGCAGAAGTTCATGGAGCCTTTGCCGCTCCCCGTCCCTGGTGGCTGTTTCCTCAGGCAACCACAACACATGGTAGGTGCCCAGTGACAGTGTGCAGGCTGAGGACACACTGGCACAGGAGTAGGGTGGCAAGTGGACCTGGTGGGACCCCACTGTCAGGCTCTGCCCATTTCTACCTATTCTTACCTCTGCGGCCCCTAGCCAGGCCAACCTGGGAGGCTCTCTGCTGCCTGCTCTTACACAAAGCCTTTCAGTAATTCCCACCCCTCAGAAAATAGAGAACTCCATTAAACGCAAAAGACAACACAACTGGGCAGGCGCACCTGCTGGAGCTGGGCCATCCAGGGACTGTGCTGCAGAGGGCAGGCTCCTCTTGGAACCTCCCATCCACCTGCCTCCTGGGCTGCCCAGGCCGGCCTCACACTGAAAGAGGAAGCAGCCCTCCAGTAGGGATGTGCTGGGTTGGTGAAGGGGGTGCCTGGGAGCTGCAGACCTGCCCCCACCCCTCACCACCACTACAGCCAGGGTCCCATCTCTACCGCGAAGACCTCACCTTGTCCTGGCCTCTGGTGCCTGAATCCAGCTCCCCCTGGTACCAGGTCTTGAAAGGGGGCCCTGGTTTCTCCTCTCCTTTGTTGTTCCTGTGGAGGGAGCTGGGCTCAAGGTGGGGTGGGCCAGGGGCCTGGGTGTGGGCTGTCCTCTCTGTGCAGCCTGGGGCAGAGCGCAGGCTCCCAGGGAAGCTCACCCAGCCTTGCCAGCACCTGGGCCAGTGAGGTGGGGCCCTGACCGTAACAGCTGAGGCCATTATTTGATTCTATCCCTCTTCCTGGAATGTTCTTCCCATATCCACTCTATTGGTTCCTCTTGCCCATGGTTTAGCTCTCTGCCCAGGTGGCTTCTTTCCCTGGGAGCCGCCCCCTGGCCTCTCGATGTGCCTGAAGACCCGAGGCTGGAGCCTAGGCAGCCACAGGCCAGACCGGGCCCACAGGCCTGCTCCGTTCGCCCAGCTCTCCGAAACACTTGACTTGGTGTGAATGTTTAAACAATTTGTGGCTTCTCCTGAAAAATCAGGTGATGGGGTAAGCCGGGCCCACATCCCCAAACACTAGCAGTGGCGGGGGCTGTGTCACAGTTGTGCCCTCTACATAGGGCAGCGTCTCTGCTAACATGTTTATAGGACCAGTTTGGGCCCCATTTGCATTAGGGTTTACCACCCCAGGGTCCAGAATGTAAATTTCTCCCAGGAAGGGCCTGGGGTCTTAGTCATCCCTTTACCCTTTGTCAAACACGAGCATAGCACAGGGGGACACCCTGACATTTGCAGGACGTGTCTGAAGAAAACATGCAAAACAGGGGAAGGGATTGTCTTTAGGAGGAGGTTGAGCTTGAGCTTAAACCTGAAAGAGTGGCAGAGACAGGACCCTCTGGGAAAGCGCCTTCTGAGGAGCAGGAACAGCCTGGGCAGAGGCCCAGAGTAGGGGAGGGCATGGCACCTCAGGGCAGCTGGAGGTGGCAAGTTCTGGCAGCAGTTCAGGCACCTGTGGCGACAGCAGTGGATACGGTTGGAAAACCTGAGCTGAATCTTGAAGGGTGAGTGGTTATTTATGAGGAGCTAAGCCTCAGGAGAAAATTCCATGGGGAGAAGTCATGGTGGATAAACACAGGGAGTGAGGAAAGGTGTCCCGCATGTTCGTGCATGACCCTGAGTTCACTGTGACAAAGCATGGGGCATGTGTCAGGGAGGGGGCTGTGGACGTAGGGAGATGAACCTGGTGGGAGAGGTGAGTCAGGCCTGGATAAAGGAGGAATTACCACAAGCCCAGTGGGGATTTCCTTCTCTCTCTCTCTCTTTTTCCTGAATGCAATGGGAATGATGTAGGTGGATTTTTGTGTTAGAAAGATTGTTTTGGTAAACCCACACTGTAGTTATCAGTTTTAACACATACTTCTCAGAAACTGATAGATCAAGTAGACCAAAATGATATAGAAAAATTAATAGACACAATCAATAAACTCAAATTTACATAGGTAAGATAATGTAAAGTTTATTGAAGCACGCATGGAGAATTTACAAAATGAACAAGATTTTTTTAAAAGAGTTTTTTGTTGTTATTCTATAATAGCTGTCCCAATTTTTCCCTTTTTCCCTCCTCCACCCATCCCATCCCTAGCTCCCACAGTCAATTCCCGTACAGTTGTCCATGTCCATGGGTCATTCATACCTGCCCTTGAACCAATCCCTTGCCCTTCTTTCCACCATTATCCCCCTCTCCCCTCGTCATTGTCTATCTGTTCCAAGTTTCCATGCCTATGGTTCTATTTTGTTCATTAGTTTACTTTGTTCATTTGATTCCTCTTATATGTGAGATCATGTGGTATTTTGTCTTTCACTGACTGCCAAGATATTAGCATGATATTCTCCAGTTCCATCCACACTGTTGCAAAAGGCAGGAGCTCCTTCTTCCTTTCTGCTGCTTAGTATTCCCTTGTGTAAATGTACCGTAGTCTTTTTATCCACTCATCCACCGATGGGCACTTAGGTTGCTTCCAGCACTTGGCTATTGTAAATCGTGCTGCTGTGAACATGAGGTGCATAGATTCTTTTGAATTGGTGTTTTGGGATTCTTAGGGTATAACTCCAGCAGTGGAATCGCTGGGTCAAAAGGCAGTTCCATTTTTAAGTTTCTGAGGAAATTCCATACTGTTTTGCACAGTATCTATACCAGTCTGCACCCCCACCCTAGTGCACTAGGGTTTCCTTTCCTCTTCATCCTTGCAAGATTTTTTTTTGAGGAAGCAGAATCTCTCCTAAAGGAAATTTTTAAATATTTGAAAAAGTGAAGGTATTTTATATGTGTAAATGGGATGTGTCATTACAGTAAAGATGTTAAGAACATCCAAATTCACCTATTCATTAAGACAATCAATAGGTGTACCTTCCAAGGGGGCAGGCATGTGAAAGATGGCAGGCCAGCATGGAGGCAGAAGAAACCTGAGGGGCAACGACCAAGATATACCTGCAGAACAGGGAGGAGCCTTAAGTCATGTGCCGAGTGCAAAGGAGTAGAAGGAGGAGCTTGATTACATTATACCAGCGATCGTCAAACTTTGGTTCAGGAGGCCTTTTCTATAAAAGATACGAAAGACCCCAAGGAGCTTTGGTTTATGTGGGTTTTGTCTATCAGCATTTATCATATCAAAAACCAAAAATTTAAAATAATTTATGAATTCATTAAAAAACAAATTTATTACATATCAATACATATAACATATTTTATGAAAATAAGTTTCATTTTCCAAAATAAAAAATATAGTGAGAAGTGGCATCGTTGAACATTTTTGCAAATCTTAAATATCTGGCTTACCAGAAGACAGTTGGATTCATTCTGTTGCGATATAACATATCATGTAGACTCTGGAAAACTCCACTGTACATTCATGATTAAATGAGATGAAGAAGGCAGGTTACTTCCTAGTACTACTAGGAAAATAATTTTAATCTGTAGACTGTCCAGACCCCCCTGGATCAAACCTTGAGAACCTCTGCATTAGTGTTTACTGACAACACATAAATACACATAAGATTTTACTCTACATTTTATATTTCAGGCAGCTCAAGGCTGCGTATTAAATATACTGGGTCGATGCCTATGTGGCACTAGAGAGGAATGGGGAGGGGAGGGGATAAAAGGGGAAATAAAGTAAATAAAACAAAGCAAGAAAGAATCTATGTGTACTTTACTGATGATTATGGTTGACTTGGGTCTCTGCACCTGAGGCACCGAAGTGCTATAAAATAAAATGAACTAAGAAGACAGTCCAGTGTGGCTGCTAAGTGAAGTATGCCTGGCCAAGGTTCTTCTGGGAGGCAAGAAGGCTAGTGTGTGCGTATGGTGTGAGGGGGGTGGGATAAGAACTGATGAGGCCTAGTTGAGGCAGAGCTGTGCATTCACCCAGACCCAGATCCAGAGTGGTGGGCCAAGCGTGAGGAGGTACAGCCTCTGTGCCCTGCATCTCCTGCTCTCCAAGAGGACCCCACTACCCTCAGACAGACCCCGGCCTCCTATTGAGGCTGGCCCCAACCCCACTATTGCAGTGTTATAGATTCTACTGCAGGGCTTAGGGAAGATGCTCTGGGTGACTCCAGAGGCCCTTCCAGACCACTAGCCCCTGACATAGCGATCACCTAGGGCTCCCTGAGGGCTCTGGGCAGCTCCTTCCTGGCCATTGCTCTACCAGGTAAGACTCAAGCAGGCAGCAGGTACATTTTATCCCGGCCTGCCAGCTGTGAGCAGGGCCTTCCCTGCGGTCACCATCCCACTTGTCTCAAAGCAGGGCTGGCAGACTCTGCCCATGATTCTCGGGGACATCCATGGCCCTTCCGGGCTCCCAGAAGCAGGCAGAATGGAACTGATAGCCCCTGGCAGATGCCCCACTCCAAGGCTTCCCCACCCACCACCCCGACTAATCCACTGCTGGCTGGCTAGCTCCCTGGTGGCCCTATCCCACCCACCAGTCCCCTGTAAGAAGGCAGGTGCCCTGGAGGGGTCTCCTCTAAGCCATCACTCTATGTTCTACATATATCACCCTGTTCAGCTTCTCCCCTTGGAGGTCCATTTCATCCCTCTCACTCTGCCCAGGTGCCCCTCTTCCCAGCTAAGGCTCTTACTCCCATGGCCAGCATCCTGCTATGTGTCCTCTTGTCCACAACCCACACACATGTCCCCTGGCTGCTCAGTTATTGAGAACAGGGACACACTGAGTCCCTGAGTAAAATTCTTTTATTCGTTCCTGTGTCCCCAGGGCCAGTCACTCAGCAGGGGTTTGCTATTTGAAAAATGAAGGAGAGAAGTAAAGAAAGGTGCAAGAGTGGTGGCTGTAAGGGGCGGGGGGCTGGGTGGGGCTTCGGTTAGGAAGGAGGAGGGCTGCTTCCTGTCATGCCCCCTCTCCCACATGGGCGGTTCACTTGCCTCCACTTTCTTCTACTCCCATTGTAGTCTGCACCCTTCCTGCCTCTGTCCTTTATCAAGAAGTAGGAAGCATTTTTAATAGGCAAAAAGAGTCAATCACAATGTAATTAATACTCATGTACCTCGGGTTTGTATTTAGCTGGGATGTACAGTTGTTGTTAAGAACACTTAACTATGTTTAAACAGGCTGGTAAATGACTGCTGTCCCAGGTCCTCGGATTATCCCACTTCTCAGAGAGGGCTCCTCTCTACTCCCCATAGACCTCCCCAGACACCTCCACCATCTGTCAATTTAAAGGGTTAATGCTCAGCCCTGCCCAGCCCAAGGTTGGGAAGCGAGGGCACCCCTCCCGGGTGCTCCTATTTTAGCAGGCGTTACCTATCTGAAATATGCCCCCACACGGTCCCTTTCTCAGCTTTCTCAGAGCCGAACATATTTTCATATTTATTTCAGATTTTCTTTAAAAAAATAAAACCAGGAATATTGAAATTCCCTGTAGGCCCCTCCCATCCCGTTTCCACCATAATGAATCTGCTGTTCTTCATTCCCTTGCATGTGGTTGTATTTTTGCTATATAGATCAGTATCCATAAACAAAATATTGTACTGTTTTGCATAATTTAAAACTTTATATAAATGCTACCAAGCTGCACATATCCTTTGCAACTTGTTCTTGTGCCCAGTACTATTTGGAGATGGTCATGTTGACACATGCAGCTCTAATTCATTCATTCTTGCTGCTAAAATGTTTTCCATTGTATGAATATATCATGATTTAAAAATCTATGTTCCTCTCGATGGAGATTTAGGTTGTTTCCAATTGTTTGCTGATGCAAGCAGTGATATACTAAACATTTTGTACATATCTTTTGGTGCACCTGTGCACGGATTTCTGTTGGATATGGTTCCAGTTATCTGTGGCTGCCGAACAAATTATTCCAAAAGTTAGTAGCTTAAAACAACATTCCATTATATCTCATGCTGTGTGTGAGAATTCGGGACAGGGCTCGGCTGGGAGATGCTCCTGGTCCACAGAACCTTGACTGGGGTCACTCGATGGTTTCACTCTCAGATGGCCTGGAAGGTGGTGTGTCAAGGATGGTGGGAAGACTACACTCAGTGGTCCTGTGGACTGGAGCAGCTTGTTTTCTTTGGTCCCTGCAGCGCAGTGGTCGTTGGGTTGTCAGACTCCTTGTATGGTGGCTTGGGGCTCCAGGGGTGAGCGTCCTAGCAAGCAAGGCAGAGCTGTGTGGCCTCTTACGTCACATAATACCACTTTCACTGAACTCGCTGATTAAAGCAGTCACAGGCCCACCCATATTTGAGGGGAAGAAACATGAGCCTCACCTCTGAATAGGAGGAGTGTCAAATAATTTGTAGTCATTCTTAAAATGCCACACTTACACCCTCTGAAGCAGAACTCTTGTGTTGTGGGACAAGGGCATCTTTAACTGCTCCGCGATTGCCAAATTGTCCTCCCAGTGGAGGGACGAGTGAGGTGTGAGTTCTTGTTTTTCTTCAGATCCTCATCAACTCTTACTATTGTCAGACTTTTTATTTTTTGAGAAATTGTACCTTCTTATAGTTTTAATTTATATATTTAATTTTAATTATACTATATTATAATTAATAATGAAATTGAATGCCTTCTCATATGTTTATTTGCCATTTGGTTATTTTTCTTCAAACTGCCTGTTTGTATTGCTTTCACATTTTTCAGCTAGGTTGTTTTTCTTCCAGTTGATTTGTAAGAGTTCATTACATTACTTAGACACCAATCCTTTGTCAGACATGTGCACTGTAAGTATCTTCTCAGTTTGTGGGTTATCTGTTCAATTTTTAAATGCCTTTTTTGGTAGACTTTTAATTTTAATGTTGTTAAATTTATCATTCTTTTTGTTTATGACCTGTGCTTTTTGTGTGTCAACAAGTCCTTCCTTGTTCCCTTAGTTAGCCCGAGGTCACCTGCTACTACACCTCCGTGTGCTTGATTTCCCCGGACAGGACAGGCTCCGAATGCTCCCCAGCTGAGCTGGTCTCACCTCCACATCTTTGCTCCTGTGTCTCCGCCACTTGGAGTGTCTCCTCCAAGATGGCCACGTAAATGGTACCCACCCCTCTAAGTTTCCTTGAGCCCTGTCCCTCTCAGTGCTTGCCTAGTAGCTGATTCTTTCCTTCCTCCCTCCCTCCCTTCCTTCCTTCTCTTCTTTCTTCCCAGACACCCAGACCGCCCGGTATCCATTTTAGCTTCTCTTTATTCCCTACAGCTTGGTGCAGATCTGCATTTGCATGGCTTGATTTTTAGGGCTGGTGTTTCCTTCTCTCAGCACTCTGCCCACACCTAGGAAAACTGGTTCTTGGGTTTGGCTGCAGAAGTTATGTGCCTCTCGAGTGTCAATAGAAACATCACATTTTAACAATGTTCACAAAACACAGTATTAAAACAATTAAAAGATTTTACAACACAATATCGAAATAATAGCATAATTTATTACCCAAACACCCCAAGACACACAAACAAGAAAGGAATACAAGTTAAAGCAAGAGTTAAAGAAATAAAAATGCCTAATCACACCCAGTCCCCTTTGTCATTGTGATCAATTGGAGCTTGGTGTTTCCTCTGATTTGGAGGGAAACCATCCTCCTTGGAGTTTCTGGGGCCAATATGCAGCCACTTCCTCACAGCGTCCCAGTGCGGGGCAACTCTGGACTCCCCGGCCGCGCCAGGAGCACACAGCTCTCCTACGGCCTCCTCACCCTCAGCCTTGTCCCGTGGACCCTGGCCTCACATGGAGCCTACTCACTCTAGTAGACACAGTGCAAAGCCCCCATTGTTTCTAAGAGGAGATGGCGGCAGCAGAAGAGGGTGGCAGCGTGCTGGGGGCTCCTCTGAGGCTGGGGCTCAGGGATGGGCAGCCTCCATTGGACAGGGATGTGGGGACGAAACGTGGAGGGATCTGTCAGGGGTCAGTGGAATTGCCAGGGGCCCAGGAGAAGCAGACTTTGGCACTGGGCAGGAAGGGCCAGGGGGGAAGAGCAAGGTTGAAGGGGGCTTGGCTGGCCCAGAGGAAGGACTTAGAGGAGGGGTAGGAGGGCTGCTGGTGCAGAAAGAGGCAGCCCTCCACATAGTCATCCCAGCGGGGAGAGGAGGAAGAGGACGAAGGCTCCTGGTGTAAGGGGCCAGGGCCCAGGCAGGGGGGAGTGTGGTGCTCGCATGGGCTTAAGGCGGAGCTGGCCTAGAGAGGTGTTAGGAGCGCGAACTCTGCAGCCAGAAACCCTGGGCTTGAATGCTCTTGTCCTTTCTTGTGCCCCGGTTACCTCACCTATAAATTGGGGGAAGGATAATATGACCTATTTTCTAGGGTTTTGTGAAAATTAAACTTGTTCTATTTGTAGAGCAATTAGAAGAATGACTAGCCCGGAACAGGAACAATTTAAGTGAGGTTCTCCCCCCACCCCCTTAAAAACAAGTACAAATTACTTGAGAGAGGTGGATGGGGGAGGTTATGTTCCTTATTTGAAAGATGGGGAAACTGAGGCCTCGAGGCAAGATGGAGCTCTGGAGGGAGAGCTGGAAGCCACCTGCAGAGCTGGCCTGGATGATTTTCCCATGAGGCAGGGCGGGAAGGTGTTCTTGCCCAAAGCGGATGCCAAGCAGGGTGAGCTTCCATGTAACGCCTGCTGCGATAACATCGTGTGACACCCAGCCTTCTGGCAGCAGAAAAGCTGAGAGCAGAGGGAGGAACCGCAGTCCGGTTTGCTCATAGCAGGGCTGGCTGTTTCCATTTCCACTCTCCCCCCGGAGTGTGGGGACCCCGTTGTGTGGGAGGGCGTGGGGCCGCCGGCCCCGGAGATGGCAACCTTCCCTGGAGCTGGGGAGAGGAGATGCTCACGTCCTCCCAGCTCAGGAGGCTGCCCTGAACACCCCCTCCCCATCACTGCCCCCCACCCCCGGGAGAAGGGAGCATCTGATGCAGTCATTCCCACAGGCTGCACAGACCGCAGAGGGGTCCCTCTCACGGGATTTGAGGTTTAAACGTGAATTGGTTGAGGATAACACTTATCCAGAAGGAATGGAGTGGGAATTGTGGGATTTCAGGCAGCATCAGGATGCCTGAAGGGTGTGGGGGGGTGCGGTGGGGGTGAGGGTGAGTCATTGGCTTCCAGGCACCTATTAACATCATTCTCACTCCTGCCCTCCCTGCAGATACCTGGAACAGATTAGCAATTAGCCTCGGGCAGCAGCCTATTTCCTCTGCTCCATGCTCACCCATTCACATGTTCATTATTTTTTTCCTTCTGCATTCATCTATCTATCAATCCATCCACGCATTCATGCATCCACCCACCTATTTACCCACCCACCTACTCATCCACCCACCCATCTAACCCTCCATCCCTCCAACCATAAATCCATCAGTCCATCCGTCCGTCCCTCCATCCATCCATCCACCCATTCAACCATTTACCCAATCCATGCTCATCAAGGAGCAGTAAGGTTCAGGCTTCAGGAGTCAGTGGCCCAGGTTCACAATTCTGGGCCCAGCACTTACAAGTTTGCTGCCCTTGGGCAGGCCACTTTACCTGTCTGTACCTCAATGTCTTCAGCTGTACAATGGGAATGACAATAGTACCTACTTCATAGAAACTTTTGTAAGGTTTCGGTGAGATACAAACTTGTTAGCATGTCCATCACACACAGTGTTTTATGTGTTAGCTGTTATTTCTAAAGTTCTTTAATTCACTCATTCATTTATTCACAATTACTGCCCTAGTCCAAGGAAGTAAATTTGATTTTCTTCTTTTTAGACCTCTCCATTTCTAGCCTTTTGTTTGAGGATTGGGACTTTTCTCAAAAAGCAATGCTCCAAGCTGATCCTGAAAGCGAGATACCAGGAGACAGCAGCAGAAGGGAGGACTCCCTCAGCAAACCGCCAGAAGCAGTTCAGTTGCTGGCCAACTTGAGGCTGCTCTTGGGCGCCTGGACCCCATTTGCTCACCTCTGTCACCCCCTTCTGATGGGCAGAGATCCAAAGGTGAAAAGGACAGGAGAGGGGCTGCCGGCCCTTTTCTATGCCAGGCTTTTCATAGACCTTCTCTGACTTACTTTTCCTTACAGCCCTGTGAGGTGTAGGGCTACTCCCCTTTTCCAGTAAGAAAACCGAGAGGTTCAGAGAGGTGAAGTGTCTCGCCTCAGGTGACACAGTAAGTGAATAGCAGGGTTGGGACCCACACCCGAGTCTGGTAGGCTCCAAATCTCCATGCCCTTCCCCCAACTCCAGTAACCCTCAATGCCGTTAGGAGAGGTGCTCAGAGCTGGGCTTCTTGCCTGTGGCTCCCCCGTCCCCACCCTCCCAATCACGTCAACTCTCCCTCTGACCTGCCCATGCCTGAAGTCCTCAGAGCTGATGGAGATCTGCAACAGTTTCAGCTGGAGGTGGGTGGGATAGGAGGGCGTGTGACTGGGTTTTCCTGGGAGAGCAAGGCCCCTGTGATTCTCACCATGGTGGTAAGCATGACCAGCCAGCCTGAGAAACCAATGGGAAGGGGTGTGAAGAGGTTGTTCCCTTGCTCTCCCTGCTTGCTGTCAGTCCTCTGATAGTGCAGGTTGCAAAGGCCTCGCCCAAGGGAAACAAGACACAGTTTTCCGCCGACCGTAGCAAAAACAGACGCAGAGTCCATCTCTGTCCTTGTCAGGCTGGAACCTGGCCCGAGGCCCAGGCAGAGCAGACCTCTGGAGCTTGGCAGTCACGTCCTCTCGCCATCCTTCAGCCTGGGGCGGCATCTCTGTGTCAACTAAGTTCAGTTCCACCCATTCCACACATACTTCTGGAGCCCATTCTGTGCTAATCCCATGGCAACTACAGATACGTCTGCCCTCAGGAAATTAACTTCATCGCTGTGCCGTATGAGACCCCAGCGTATCCACTGGGTGGTCGAGAGCAGAGCTCTCCAAGGCTGCAGACACCAGGAAGAGGCAGAGGCAGCGCTGGGCCGGGAGTCCAGAACGAGGTGGGCTGTGCCTCATTTGTCCCACAGCGCATCTTAGCACCCACTGGTGCAAGAGGCCGTGCTAGGGGCTGCAGTGCGGGGAGGCGTCCAGGATGAAAAGATGAACATGGTGCTGTCGCGAACTCCAAGGCAACCACAAAAGAGCCAGACTTTTCACACTTGCCTCAGTGTGTGTTTTCTTTCAGTCTAAAAATATATGGTGTCAACATCCCAAACATCCATCATTAGGAGAACGGGTAAATAAACGACAGTATATTCGCAAGAGGGAATGCTACAAAGCAGTAAAAAAGAACAAACGGCTGCTCTACGTAACAATGCCAGGGAATCTCGCAGCCACAGTAATGAGCCACGGTAGCCAGGTACACATCCACCGTCTGATTCTGTCTGTATGAAGGTCAGGAACAGACCTGGAATAGGGAATAGAGTTAAGAAGGGTGGGCCCCTTTGGGGGTGTCTGGACTGGGAAGGTGGGTGATGGGGAACTTTCCGGTGCTGGCTATCTACATCTTGATCTGGGTGCTGGCTATGTGAGTGCAATCATATGAGAAAAAAAACTGAACTATGTGTTAATGCATGTGTGCTATATCTTAATTTAAAATGCAAAAATAAACAAAACCCCCAAATAACCTAGTGAGAGTGGTGGTGGACATGTGTCATGCTTTGGTCCCTCGCCATCCCTGTTCTGATTGCAGGGGAATACCTACACCCTCAGCGGGCACAACCTTGGGGTGGGCTCATGATTATATGTGGCAAGCTGGACACTCCCTCTTGCAATAAGCATTTTGGGCAGAGTAAGGAGAAAGATGCAAAATGGTAAGAATTCACTGACTCCAGAGGCTGCTGTTGGACCTGCTCTTGGACATCCGTGGAGGCTGCAGGCTGGTCGGCAGGACCACCAGCCTCCCCTGCTTTCCTGCAGCCCAGGGAGCACACAACCTTCCAATCAATTCCACTTGACTTGGGCCAGCCAGTCAGTTTCAGAGAACCTGCCTCAGTGGTACTCGCTCCAACTTTGCACTAACACCAGGCCTTGGGGGGGCTGGGGTAGAGATGTGGGAGCCGGAACCTGATTCTGTAGCCTTTGGGACATTACTCATTGAGAAAGGAAATCAGGACCCTTCTGAGATGCCTGTTTAGGATCTCACCTGATCTTCAATGGACATGGCATGAGTGAAAAAGAAACCTTTGTTATTATAGGCTCCTTAGACTTGAGTGTCATTGGTTACTAAGGTATAACAGGTCTGACTGTGCCAACAGTCACAATTTGGGATCTCCAGCCCAGACCTCTTTTCTAGACTACTGAGGGACATATGCAACACCAACAGGACATCTCCACTTTGAGGTTCCACATGCTCTCGCCTTCATGTCCCTACCACAAGTGCTGTTCACAGGCTGTGTCATCCATCTAAATGAAAGACACCACATCCATCCTCCCTTTCAAGCCAGAAATCTCACACCATCCTTGGTACCTCCTTCCTCCTCACCCCCATCAGTCACCATCCCCACCCGCTCACCAGCCTCTCCCTAATGCTGGCCGTGGAACGCCTACGCGTTCCCACACCCGCCGTCCACTTCTCCCACCCTTCCCACCCTGCCTCCTTCACACACCACTGCCTCTCACTCAGATCGTTTCCCAGTCTCTCAGCCCAGTACACTGATCGCGTCCATTCTCTCTCCCTTGGTCAGAGTGGGCTTCGTAAAGTTAAAATCGAATCATGTCACCCGCCTGTCTAACTCCCTTCATCGGGCATCCTTTGCTCCTAGCCAGGTCTCCCGCCTGGTCGTACCTGCATCTCCAGCCATGCTCTGGTCACACCAGGCCTCTTTCAGTTCTGTCTCCTGGCCAGGGAGCACCTGTATGAGCCATATCTTTTATTCTGATGCTTTGGCACCTGGGGCCTTGCTGACTCCGGGGAGACTGCACCTCCCAGGGTAAATCCTAGAGATGGTAAACAAAAGTAAGTGTGCTTTCACATGCAAGCCAAACCATCCAGAGTCCACACTTCACCACCTCCTCTATGGGCTCTCACACTCCAGGCCCCTAACCTCATCACTCAGGGTCGGTACCAGGCAACTGCAGACAGCCTCTGTGCTCCAGAGCCACTGAGAAGATTCAGACTAGCCAATCCTAAGCCTGCTGACCCTGCCTCGCTAATTCCTTCCCTCGGAAATCACAATAAGACTTGTGCCCACATTTTCCCCTAGGTCTCTCTGCCTCCTGACCAAATCCAGGGCTTCCCCATGTGCCCTGCTCCCAAGACACGGCACGCCCCTTTTCTTGGGATCTGTGAATACACCCAGTTATCTTTTCGATGGCAGTTGTTTCCTGATCTACTGGCCTTGCGGTAACTAACAGTAATAAGACATGTATAAAGCAGCATCCTGTCCCTCTGTGCCTGGCCACTCCTTCTCTAGCCTCTGCCTACGGGTCCTGACTACAGAGGCCTTCCCTCACTCAGCACCAGGGACCTTTTTCTGCCCTGTTCTCTGAGGCCTCCTGTACAGTTCACATCACACTTTCCTGTAACCGATGGCTTGAAAGCTCTGTCTCCTCAGGAAGAGCCTAACCTCCTGTGGATCAGCACTGTTGTTTTCTTGTTCACTGATTGTATTCCCGGCACATAGTAAAAGCTCAATAAATATTAGTTGTTGAATGACTGAATGAACAAATGGGTGTCAATCATAAGCCATGTTATAACACAGCTCTGCGACCCATGGACTGTGGCCAAGAAGGGGCAGGAATAAGAATGATGCTATCTACTGTGGTGAAGGAAAGACAGCTGCAAATTCTTTGCTGTTCTCACCAAAGGTTAGTCCTATTGCCCTTCCCCTTGGACACAAGCTATCTTTTGAGCAATAGAAAGTGCTGGAAGTGGCACTGTAACTTCCAAGCTCAGTCCTAGTCCTTAAGAGATTGGCAACTTCTTTTGCATCTTGGAACTTTCCTCTTGGAACCTGGCAGCCGTGTGGACTGTTCCGCTTGCAGAGCTGACGCCTCCAGCTGACAACCCCAGCTGAGTGCCCAGCTGCAGCCAGCATCGACTGCCTGCTGTGTGAGCGAGGCCATTCTTGACCTTCCAGCTAAGTCAGAGACCAGCTGAAGCAGCTAAACAAGACTCCACTGATGCCATGTGGAGGAGAACTTCTTATCAAGCCCTTCCAAAACTCCCAGTCCACAAGAATCATGAGCAAATAAAGTGGCTGCTGTTTGGAGCTGTTCAACTTTGGGCTTTAGGCAGTAACAGACAATGGGGAGAGATATCCGGCTACATGCTAGGCCACAGTCTTATATTATTTATGAAGCTCACAGCAACCCTGCAATGAGGATGTGATCACCATGTTACAGATGAAGGAGACTGAGGGCTAGGGATGAAACAATTTGCCTAATATCACAAAGTTATAGAAAGTAACAGCAGGGTTTCGTCTGGCTCCAAACCTGCCCTCCTTCCATCCTTCCTCCTGCCCTCTCCATCTGAGAAATAAATGACTCGAGACTTGGTGGATAGGAGAGGGGTGCTGTTGGGGCTGGGACCCAAGAGCCACCATGGTGGGAAGAGGAGGGGGAGAAGGTGTGTGGGGCCGACGCCCCGTGACCAGCCAGCCCAAAGTTGCCCCAACCCTGGATAGTCATGAATGCTTGGCTGTGGGCCTGCGTGTTAAATCACATTCCCTACCAGGCCAAGGCTTGGTCGCAGCGTGCCCCTGGCCTCACACCGACTTGCTCTCCTCGGCTTGGCCTGGGAACGGACGCTGTCAGTAGCGAGGGAACACCCGAGGCTCGGCCACGCTTGTCTGGAGGCATTAGTGTGGGGCTTTGAAGTGGGAACCTCCGGGCCTCGCTCAGATGTTCTTTGCAGGGCTTTGCCCAAACCCTTTCTTCCCATGGGGTGGGGGCGGGTCCAGGGCCAGCGTGGGCACTTGCTGTTCTGCTGGTCCTCGCAGGCACTTGGCTGCCCTGCTCCCTTCATCTCGGTGGGGTCTTGGAGGGCTGGGCCCTGCATTGACCAGTGAGGGCTGCCAGCCAGGCAGCACTGGCTCTGCAGTCTCTGATTAAACCAACAGTAATAGGTACTAACTGTCAAGACTTAGGGCAAAACTGAGAGGACAAAAAAAGAACAATTACCTGAGATCTCTTCGCCTAGGGATTAGTATGGGCAGGAACTTCCCTCCAGTCTTTTTTCTTTTCCTTGTCTTTTCTTTTTCTCCCTTCCTTCCCTCTACCTTTCTTTATTTGTTTTTCTCTAAATACATGTATGTAGGGCTCGTTCTTGAGTTTACAGTTTAACCGTCCCCTATTAGCCACCTGCCAGGCAAGATGAAGGTTTAGCTCTTTCTTTTCCTTGCCTGGGCATACACACGTGCACCTTCATTCACAAACACACATTCCGCCCTGCACCCGACGTAGTTATTTTACTTAGGTGTTATTATAAATCAAGTAGTTATAACTATGAACACTAGTTAGACCTGAACCATGCAGGCCGTTAGAAATTCTTTTCCTTTACCGAACTTACTGTTTTTCCCTGGGGTCAGTGATGCCTTCTCTCTGTGCCACGGTTTCTGTCTGTCTCTCTCTCATTGTCAGCGTTTGCTTAATTTTCAAAGAGCCTATCGCAAATTGTACTCCAAATTCTTCCAATCATCTGAATCTTGTCTCAAGATGTTTGTTTACAATTCCATCAGTCCCGTCTGGCCTGGCCGCCCAATCTGCAGGCACACAGCCCCATCACATCCTGGGGAGACTCTCGGTCCTCTCCTTTCCTTTTCTGAATCCCATCTCTTCCTGTTCTCAGTTTGCTCCCTCTTCTTAGTGGAGTGCATCATCCCGTAGTTGCCTGAGAAAGCAGGCATAGTGGGTAAACTTCGTGAAACACTGCATGGCTGAAAAGGTCCATGTCCTTGATTGGTGGTTTGCTTGGGTATGAAATTGTAGGTTGGAAATACTTTTCCTTCAGAATATTCAAGGCTTTACCTCTTTGTGTTTTGGCTTCCAAAACAATTGAGAAGATGAAAGTCATTTATATCCCAAATCCCTTGCATGAGACTCTTTTTTTTCTTTGTCTTGAAAGTATTTTTTCTTTGTCCCAGTATTTAGAATATCCAATTAATGTGCCTTGGTGGGTCCATTTTCATTTATTGTGTTGGGCCTTTTCTTCTTTCTTCTTTTGTCTTTTCTAGAACTCATGATCTTTAGTTCTAGGGAATTTCCTTGAATTATTTCAGTGACAATCTTTACCCCTCTGTTTCCTCCATTCTCTCTTCCTGGAAGGCCTATTATTCAAAGGTCTTGTGTTTAGACTTCAAATTTTCTTTCTGTTTTTTAAAAAAAATATAGATGTTCTATCTTTGTTCCTTTGTGCTCCATGTTCTGGGTGAATTCTTCCACTTGATTATTGTAACTTCTGCCTCATGTTTTTAATTTCCAAGAGCTCATTTCTTTCTTTCTTTCTTTCTTTTTTTTTTGTTTTCTGACTGTTTATTTTTCTGGCATCCTCTTCTTGTTTCTGGGGTGTGATAGAATCTCTTACCTTCTGCAGTATTATTGATAGTTCCTGATGTTTTCTTTCTTGCCAGCTTTCCTCCTTTCCCATTGATTTTCTTGCAGACTTTTCCATTAAAGGCAGCTCCCAGCTGTCTGGAATCTTCATATTTAAGACAGGGGACAGCAAAACTGAGCAGAGTCTCAGAGTGCACAGGTGTGCTCTGGGGGCTGTGTGATTAGCAGCATGATTTGGCAGAACTCTGGGTCTTCTTCAGATTCCACAGAGAAGATTCTTCTGATTTCTTCTCTAGAGGATAAAGTCCTTGCTGCCAGTATTCAGGGGGAAAATTTTGTGTTTTTTTTTGAGGTATTACTGAAAGGGGTTATACTCAGCTCCACAGCTGAGTAAGCAGCGAAGCTGGGATTTGAACCTGGAGAGACTGCTCTCAACTCTGCCATACTGTCTGAGGTTGCATGCCGGAAGGGTCATTTCTGCACTAAACTGCTATATTGTACTAAAAGATACAGACACTTGTTAACCACTTCCAAGTTAATGACCATAGGGGTTGTAAAGTTTATAATCATATATCTCTCCCCTTTTCTTCCCTCTTGCCACCACTGTTATTAAAACAAACCAAGCTTTGATAGCACACTTAAAACTATAAGAGTAACACAGAATGTGCAAAGGAGTAGATTTCATTGACTGGATTTAAGAGTCCAGAGAGGTTAATTAAGCTGTCTGGTATCACACGCTGTGTGTAGCAGGACTGGGGTTGGAGTCCTTTGCTCTAAACTACCACCCTATCCGTTCAGGAGGCACTTTGCGCTGGATCACTTCCTTTCCTGTAAGGTCCTCATTTGCCTTGATTGTCCTATTATTTTCCCTCCTGGGGTGCGTCTATCCTATCTTAGAACTACAGAGCTCCACGTAGTGCCTGGCACACAGTAGGCACTCAGCACATACTTCCTGAAATGAAAGAGCCCATACAGAGATAGGAAATATGGTCAGAGGCTAGCAACCTTTTCTAGGTGATCAGATCACAGGGACCAGGCCCCTTGACTCCAGGACAGAGCCTTGACACCATCCTGGGGGCCAGATCAACACACTTAAGCCTTGGTTAAAACACAGCAGGGGTCATTGGTTTGGTCAACAAAGGCCTTGTGTGTGTAGAGAGCACCTGGTTGGGTGGGGCTCTTGCAAGGAGAGGTTCCAGAGAGGCTGGTGCAGCTCCCCAGAAGTAGTGGGCTTAGCTGGACCCTGGAAGGAGGAGTGAAAGTGTGGTGGCCTTTGTTCTCCTGAGTTTTCACCTTGGCCCTGGTGGTAGGGTTGCCAGATAAAATGCAGACCTGGAGGCACCCTTTGGCTGCTGAGTGGACTAAAGGGCCAGCTGGCTGCAAGGGGTGGGTGGCCCCTCCCCGTGGAACAGCCAGGATGGTGAGTTTCCAGCAGGGTACAGAGTAAGCTCTCTAAAACAAGGCCATATGGGAAGCTGTGGTGTCCAGGTGTGCTGGCCACCTGGGCCCTAAAGGCTCTCGGTATGACAGGGACAGCAGTAGAAGTGTTGGATGAGGGTCCCTGCCTCGGATCAGGGCTCAGGCATGGGCATTTTTTTATCTGGTGACAGCCGTGGCCAAGGAATGATCTCACCAATCATACCAGAGGAGCAAGTGAAGAGAAATTCAGACTGATTTGATGAACAATGTGTTACAACTTGCATCACTGGGTGAGCAGCACTGGTGACAGGTATAGTATGTTTGACAAATAAATGGAAAATATTTTAAAAACTCTAGGTGGATATTTTAGTTTAACAGTGGTTAAACATTTTGAATATCACGGCCACCCATGATTTCACTGGTTCCTGCGGGCAGGCGGGTCTCAGGGTGTGCTGGGGCCCGGTGAGGGCGGCGCAGCCGGGGTCGGGCAGACTCCTGCTCTGGCACATCCCCGGGGCTCCAGGCTCAGAAGTAGCTTGAAATGCCTCTCAGGGCGGGACCATAACCCCACTTCCCACCTGAGTTCTGGCAGGCCTGGCGCCCTTAATCCCAATCCTTCTGAATACAAATGATCAAATGGAGGCCCACTCCTTGTTCCATATCTGTGTCCTATGTGTGTTTGGGGTGGGGGTGGAGGCCAGTTTGAGCTTTCTAGCCCACAGCCCCCTCTCTCAACTGCTTCCTTGGGGACACCCTGTCTCAGCTGCCCAGCCCAGTCCCTACCACTCTCTCCCAGTCTGGGAGAGAGGCAGTTCTGAAGTCACAGTCTTGGTATTGAATCCCAAGATTCGTGAGTTTAAGAAAGTGACACAGCCTTTTGGAGCTAAGGTTTCCTCACCTGTAATGAGATGAATCCCTGAATCAGAATGCTGACTTCTCTCTTGGGATGGTTTGGGGTATTGGAGCTAAAAACCTGCACAGAGCAAGAACTCCATGTGAATAAGTTGATTTTCTACCCTGCTTATGACTTCTACCTTACTAATGATGCGGTCTCAGGTTCTGATGTGGCCCATGTGGTCCCACCTCATCTGCCCTCCCGTCCCGTCCCGTCCCCTTCCTTTTCCCCTCCCCTCCTGTCCCCTCCCCTGTCCTCTCCTCTCTTCTCCTCTCCTCACAGATGTCCCCTTACTTGCTCTGTTCCAGCCATACAGGCCTCCTTCTCACTAGTTCTCAAACCCACAAGGCCCACCTGTTTCAGGTCCTTTGCACCTGCTGTTCCCTCTGCCTGGAACTCCTACCACCCAGGTCTCCCTGTCCCCTCATCTCCTTCAGGTTTCTGCCCCTGTGCCCCTCCTCGGAGAGACTTTCTTTGCCCTCTCCCTTCAAAATGCCCCCAACACAGGCCCTTGTCCTTCACTGGGCTTTGGTTCCCTCTGAAACACTTACCGGTAGAAAAATGTCCATGTGTTTGCTGTCTCCCCACGCCCCCCACCCCCGCCCTGGAATGTGTGCTCCAGGCACTGGTCAGCTTCCCTCAAGTGAGCACTCAGTCGAATGAGAGAGAGGCTCACCCCATGGAGGAAGGAGAAAGGGGCAGGCTGGGTTCAAGAGGGTGGCCTCAAGGGCCCCGCAGCCAGGTGCAAAGTGTTTTAGCTGAGGACCCTGGAAAGAGGCAGTGGAAGAGGCTGTGAATTTAGAGACCTCAGACTCACTGCCAAATGCAATAGGCCAAAGATGGAGACTCTGAATGCTGCCTGTGGCCCCGGGGCAAAACTGGGAGGGTGAAGCTCCCCTCACTGCAGAGGGCATTAATGGCCCTGGCCTGCCTGTCCCCAGCTCATGCGGGATGCAACGCTGGCACCTGGTGACTCCAGAGCAGCATCCACCTCAGCCCCTGCTGGGAGAGCTTGGACGCCCAGGGCCCTGTCACACCCACAGGTGCTAGGGACGGTGGACCCATGATGGGGAAGGCCCGGGTTGGTGGAGCGTGAGTCCAGGGCCTCCACCGGCTCTGCAGGCGGTCAGCCCTTTACTGCCTGTCAAAGGGCATGGGCCTGCGGCATCGCCACCTCAGGCACAGCTGTTCACAGGACCAAAGGTCCTGGGTACTGCTACCCGAGGGCATTGCCTTCTGTGGTCACTGTAGCCCAGACTCCACAGCCCGACCTTCCTTGGCTGAGAGCCTTGGGCTCCCCTTTCCTGCCCCACCACCATCTCAAAGGCTACATAAAATGGGGGCAGAGACAGGGACAGTAGGCTCAAGGTCTAACAGAGACATAGAAGCTACCCAGCAAAAAGGACCCTGGGGAGAGAGTCAGGTGCTCACGGTGGTCTGGGATGTGCAGTCCTCAAGACAAGGGGGTCTGAGACAGCACCTCTGCCCCTGAGTCCCAAGTAGGGGCACAAGCACGAGTTTCCAGGGCAAGGGCCCACTTTCTAGGCCTGAGGGTGAGACAGGTTGTATGGGTCTCCCTGTGCAACACCCAATAGGATGGGGCGGTGAGGGCCCTGCCTCGGGATGGAGGGGCTGGAAGGGGGCCCCTCGTCTGGTCTCCACCCTTACTTAAGACTCTGTGCCAGAAGCTCTCTCTATGTGGTGGCGACTCACGGCTCCCTGTGCAGAGGAGCAGACCAAGGCTGGGAGAAAGAAAGAACTCAAGGTCACAAGGGGCAGGGCTGGGATAACACCTGGGTCTGCCCAAGCCCAGGCTTCATCAAGGACCTGCAGGGCCTCCTTCAAGCTGACCGAGCCCACACGCCTCACTACAAAGTGTGAAACGGAGGCCCAGTGGCCCAAGTCACCTGTTTTAGGCCCCCTGCAAGGAAGAGCCCGGCCAGCCTGGTTACCCCAGCTCTTTGTCTCAGTGATGTCACTGGAAAAAGAGCTGAAACACCTCTCTTTGGCCCCTGGTCTTCTCCCATTGGACCGAAAACATCTCTTTAAAGCAGCCAGGGAAGACATGACTGTCACTCCCATCTCGTATGTGAGGAAATGGAGGCCCAGAGAGGTAAAACTACTTATCCAGAGTCACACAGCAAGTCAGCTGCCTCTGTGCCCTGGACTCTTCTGCCTTGTGGCCATGGTTAAAAACAAGGTCTTTGGATGGAAGCCTGAATTCTTAATACTGACTCTGCTCTGAGAACATGGGCAAGTTGCTTAAACTCATTTTCTCCCTTTTTAAAGTGGGAAAAGTGATGTTACAGGGTGATGCTGGGACCACTGTTACTCCTGAGAGCCACCCAAGCCACGGTGGGTGGGAGCTGTCTCTGTCTGAGCCAATTCCCTCAGTGCATCCAGGTTCCGACCTGGACCAAGGTGGTGTGAGGCTGGGACTTCCAACAGGGGCGCCCTGCTCGTCTCCCCCAGGACCTGGAGCGGAGCGCGGAGAGCATTGGGCCTCTCCTGGCTTTGCCATTGTTTTCTTCCGCCTCAATCTGTTTTGAATAAACCACATTTTCATCATCTTGAGCAGTAATCCCCAGCATCAGAGGAATATTGTGAAATGTCAGCCTTTTCTGGAAGAATCTCAGCAACATGTTTTTTAATGTTCGGCATCACATATGGGGACAATAAATACTGAAAATATGTGGAACAGAACAGGATGGGAGCGTGCTTGGCGCTCAGCTCAGCTTCCCGCCACCCTGGAGCCTGATTTTTGCATCATAATAAATTAGCCAAGGGTGGGAGAGCTTCAGAGGCTCTCTGTGAGCCCCCTGACCCAGGGAACCAGGTCTTGGATTCCCTGGCTCAGGCCTGTTCAGGTCCCCGGGCCTGGCACCAGGTGCTCTCAGGTACTTCCAGCAGGTCCCTGAGTGGGTTGTGTCCCTTGGGTCTCATCTGCATCTACTCTGGCCACACCTGCTAAGCCAAAGCCATCTCCCCCACCTTGCAGAGAGGACACTAATGCCCAAGGAAGGGAGGCGGGCTGGCCTCGGGTTAGCCTGTTCATGAACTGGGACTCGAGCTTGGCTTTGAGGACTCCATGTCCAGTGCTCTTTCCATGTGAGGGTCACAGACTCCCAAGTGTCAGAGCTGAGATGGCCTTAAAGATAAATTCACCTTGTTCACCACCCTCCTCATGATGAAGAAACTGAGACCTGGACTCATGTCAGGACATAGAACACCTTACTCCTAGTTTGTCCTCTAGATTCAGAGAGTCTGTGCTTGAATCAAGTTCAGCCTCTTATATTTAAGATCTGAGACCTTGGACAAAGCACTTACCTCTCTGAACCTCAGAGTCCTGACCTGTAAAATGGGGATGTGACACTGCCCCATTGGAACTGCTGGGTGGATTAAGGGGATCACCCATAGGAGCCTCCCAGAATGGAGCTGGGCTCCAGGGAGTGCCAGTCCCCTACACCCCACTTTCTTATCGTAGCATGGAGATACAGTATTTGCCCTGCCTGCCTTATCTAAAAGTGGAGTGTGGATAGGAATGCACCTCATCAATGATAAAGCATTGATCACTTACATGGGAGCATCAGCATTACCATCAGCTCACTGAGCTGCCAGGCTGATGGTGGTACTGGTGCCTCTAGGGAGAGCTCGGCACATGGACAGGCATGCACCCCGCTGCTGAGAGCACCCTGCTCTGGTGTCAGCACGTGCCCTTCCTCTTAAAGACTAGGGAGCTCAGGTTCAGAGAGGGGAAGACACTGGTGTCTGGGCGCCCAGAGGGAATGCTGTCGTGACCCAAGCCCAGGGTCCCCAGATGCCAGGTCTTCCTCCCACCAGGGCGGACTGGCCACTCCCTGCTGGCTAACCCTCTGCAGGTACCAAGGCCGCTCTCTCCCTACCCGCTTTCCTCCGTTTGCTCCCTGGTGTTTACCCATGCTAACCCAAAGATGGCATGTCTAACCGACTTAGAGAGGTCGGCCCCAGCCGAAAGGGGACCCAAGTCAGCCTTGACTCTGTCTTTTGAAGCTGGGTGACCTGGGGTCAGTCACTTCACCTCTCTTCCAAATTTTCTTTCTTGCAAGGTGAGGCTAACTTCCTTCGCAGGGTTGCTGGGGATCAGGACTGATTTAGCAACATCAGGTGCTCAATAAATGAGTCACAGCCACTTTCTTGGACAAGTCCCTAGGCTTTGCCTCTTGATCTGCACTGGCCTTATCTGGGCGAGGACTGTTTTGACCTTGTCTTGCTCCCCAGGGTGCCCCACCAGCATGATTTCAGCTCCTGTCTCCAGGGCCTCCCCTGCCCGCCCCCTCCCGCAGCAGCTGGCTCACCAAGGCCGTCCGTAAATGAGTCATCTGTTTTGGTCTCCGTGCTGTCGAGAGCACTGCTTCTGTCAGCCCCAGGTCAAGTGACCTGATTTCTCCCAAAAGATAACGGCAGTCACTCACCACCCACCCAGTCTCCTGTCCTCATTTCTCTAAGCATCCTTG
>PVJD01006164.1:0-102844 GCA_004026545.1 Mormoops blainvillei | reverse complement strand
TCCAGCTGCCACAGGGCACTCTTTCTCTCTTCCTCTTGTCCACTCTTTCCTCACCTCTCTGCTTGCCCCCCTTGGGTGAAATATCACCGCCAGGAAGAAGCTCCCTCCTCCCTGGAGGTTCCTGGAGGCCCACCTCCATATCCCTGTCACATTTGCAGCCTGCCCCCAGCTCCCCCGCAACCCGTTCTGCCCTGTCTCAGACTGTGTGCTCACCACTCAAGCGGATGGGGTCCACTGCAGAGACTCAGCTTGTTGAATGAATAAACAAGTGAAAGGGGAAGATGTCAGAGCAGAGTAAGAAATCCCCAGCTCCCCTCTGCCAGGGGCCATAGAGTTGTAAATTGGAGGTTTGGAGCAGTGTCTATGGGTCTTCAGGCTGTTCTTCACTGAGATGAGTTTGCAATCCTGGTTTGAGATGTTGTCAGGCAGCATCTGGATGACATTCAGAAAAAGAACAGGTGGGTAGGATGTTTTAACCTCCCAGGAAAGGCAGGATATTTTGTGTACACCTTGTCACAGTGTTTCAGAGACCACTGTCAGAATAATCATGTGTATTTGTAGCAAAGTCATTGCTACTGCTCAGATGTCAGCAGTGTGTGGCTGAGGGTGTGTAGTTTCTCATTGCTCTCCAAGTTCCAGGTCCCGCTCTGAAGACACATTTTGCTTTTCACCAAACAGTGTTCTATGTGCCAAACTTTCTACTGTTATGTACTGTATTTTAGGGTAATGTTTCTACAAAGTGAATTGGTTTATCCAAGCAAAGAAATCCTGCCTCCCAAGTCAATAAATAAATGCATTCAGCAGTGACACTGAGAGTGCTCAGAAACTCACCCAAATTCTAGCTGAGATAAATCAGTAAGGAGACCTGCATTTACCTGCAAGCATTTGCTGCTGGGAAAGGGCCATTGTGAGTCTGTGGATTAATGACCAGTCCATCTGTCCTTTAACTGCAGATTTAGCAAAGAGCTTGAGCATCTCTTTGGACAGAAAACAACACAGTAAGACCTGAAAACCATGAATAATTATAATATTGAATAGTCACATGGTGACTTGTTGCTTCTGAAATCATGAAGTGGTTTTATATCGTCCGGGTTTTGGGAGACTTCCTGCTGGAGCCCATGGATGTGAGTGCATCCCATTTCCAGCTCTGAAGTTTCCCCATTTCTGAACTCCCTGTACAAGTGTCAGTGAGCACTTACTTCCTGGAAAGCAGGCTGGCTTCCTGTACACTTTGGAATTGAGTCCTGGGAGGGTGGCGGCTGAGGAGTGCACCCCTCCCCCGGCCTAATCCCCAGAGAGGATTTCCACGGGGGTTGAATCCAGGGAGACTCCCTCCCACCAGACCTGCAGTTGGTGGCCCTGCATGGAATTTACCCAAAAGTGGGCAGTCTTTTCCGAGAGTCTTATCAGAATGCCCGAGTTTTGATTTTTTTTTAAAAAACAGCAGGCACCTTGGTTGGCCTCCACCTGGATCCTGAGTCAGGTGTGGGCATTCTGGAGCGGGGAATTCCTCCCTCTATACACTTCCAGCCACTCATGGTCTTGACATCCAGCCCCCTGGCTTTAGTGCCCCCTACCCCCGTGCAAACAGACCAGGCCTGGCATTTCCCTCCTGCCCCTCTGACCTGCCAGACTCCTGGGCCCTGCCAGCACTGCCCCTACACCCACCCTGCTGCCCCTTGTGTGTGTTACTCCATGCCTGAGACTCCTTAATGAGGAGCAGCTCCTTATCTAGCGCCTCCCGCAACCCCAGCTCTCTGCCAGGGGTGTGGAGGGATAGATAAATGGGAGGTGACCAGGCCTGAAGCTGGTGTTCTTGAGGGGTAATAAAAACCCCAGGGAAACATGGGGGGGAGGATTTCCAGGGCAGCATGTGTCCTGGGAAAGAACAAAGAAGGCCTCACCCTCCCTGGATACCTGGGACACGAAGGCTCCTAGTGGACCTCAGGCCCCAGGTCTCTGACCACCTGGGAGTCTGATGGTGATGCCTCTGTTGGCAGATTTGTAACCCAGCGGGATCCAGGGAAATTCCCAGTGTCCTTGGGCTGGTCATTCAGTGCAGCCTTGGGAGGGGGGTGAGTGGAGGGTCAGGTGCTATGTTCCCATGTCCCAGGTGAGGAGGCAGGCCCAAGGGCAATGCTGTCCCTGAGTCCTAGGCAGCGAGGGCTGCCTCAGTGCCAGCATCTGACCTGACCTCACAGGGAACTGGCCTTCTCTCCCAACTCACCGATTCTAATTTATGGAAGGGTGCACACGTAAAACTAGATTATGGCTAATGTTGAGGGTAGGAAGGGAGATTCAAGGTTGAAAAAGACTTGTCTTTTCCGTTTTTATACTCTTCTGCCCTGATGTGTGGATTTTCAACATATGTGTATGTTTTATATGTGTGTGTCTATATATACACTCACACGTTATGTATACACATGTGCATAGAAGTATGCACACACACACTCCATAATACAGAAGTATATACACATACACAGTACATACATACATATACACAGAAGTATAGGGTGGGGCAAAAATAGATTTACAGTTGTAAGTATGGGAAACACAGTGTTTATTCTTATATTATTTATTAATTATTGTATGATTTTCCATACAAACAACTGGAAACGTACTTTTCCACACACACATTGTATATACATACATTCACACAACTATATATGTATAGATTCACACACGTTATATATGCACACATTCATACATTATACACACATATATACAGAGAGGTATATACGGACACACATACCTGTACACATACCCCGAAGGATACTCATACGCACTCGCATACATTTTATACACAGAAGTATATACACACAGTTTTGTTGTGTATACTGAACAGAGCACAGTCAGCCTTATTTCTCATTTTAAAACATTGGGATTTTGTCCCTGGAACAGTGGTCACTCGAAAGCTGCACTGCAGGAGCTGGGAACCCTGCCCGCCCTGCTGGGCCCACAGTCATCAGGGCCCCGGGAGGGCGTATCCCCGACGACGGAGGCCATCTGAGGAGGTGCCCTGGGCTTTCCTTCTCAGGTGAGTCTGAGCAAGGCTTCCACAAACCCAGGTCCACAGAGCCCCATCCCTGCCCTGTCCGCCTGCCCCGAAGACCTGGAGCCCCTGGCAGAGCCACTCCCCTGCCTTCCTGCCCCGGGACTGTCAGCCAACACCGCAGGGCAGGATGCCTCCATCCCCAGAGCAGGCCAAAGCCTTGATTGACCCCTGGCCTTCCCGGGGTTTGTGGGGGTCGGTTAAGGCGACCTGGCCTTGCCTGAACTGTGTTTCCAACATTTCTAGTGTTCCATAAACCCATAGTCTGGCTGTGAAGTGCAGTATTTTGAAAGTAAGCCCAGAGGAAAGTATGTGTTTAGAAATAACATGTTTGAATGCGATCATAGTGTTTGTCCTTCTAGAGCCCAAGTCACGGTGCAGCTCTCAGGGCCACATTTTGCAGAATTAAAACTAGTGCTTTATTTCTATTTTGTTAGTTTACTTTGTTCATTATATTCCATGTATAAATGAAATCATATGGTATTTGCCTTTCTCTGACTGGCTTATTTCACTTCACATAATACTCTCCTACATTCTGCTGTCACAGAAGGTAAGATTTCCTTCTTTTTTAACGGCTGAGTAGAATTCCATTATGTAAATGTACCACAGCTTTTTTATTTACTCATGGATACAGAGAACAGACTGACAGCTGTCACAAGGGAAGGGAGTTGGAGGACTGGGTGAAAAAGGTGAAGGAATTAAGAAAAAACAAAACAAAAAACCTCGCAGACAGAACAGTATGCTGATTACCAGAGGGGAAAGGGGGTGGGGGAAAGGTAGAAGAAAGGTAAAGGGGGGGACCAATGGTGGTGGAAGGAGACTTGACTTTGGGCGGTGAACACAATACCATACGCAAATGATGTATTGTAGAGTTGTACACTTGAATCCTATATAATTTTATTAATCAATGTTACACCAATAAATACAGTTTAAAAAAAGCTAGTGGCTTATTCCTTGGCATTTTATCCATGTTTCAGTCTTGTGAGCTTAGGGGTTATAAGTGCTGCAATGCTTAAATTCTGTTCTTACATGGCCACATGGCATTTGGCTCCCCGTCTTCCTTCAGGCATACTTTTCTGGGCTCTGTTGCTTTTGGTGACAGTCCACAAGCTACCACAGACCATCCTGGACAGAGCCACTGGCCTCACCCTGTGTTAGTGAATGCCACGGGTGACTGTGGGACCACGCCTGTTTTCCTCTTAAAAGTCGTATTTCCATCTTAGAGCCAGAGGAGTGATTTTCCCTAAAAAATTATTTGCCACATACAAACTTTTTAGAAAACATTTCACAATTTTAACATTTCAAACCCCTAGGATGGCAGGCAGCATAGAGCCGAGCCTCTCCATGCTGTGTCTCACACAGAGTCCCTTAGATCTGGAGGTCAAGGACCAGCATTTGACACCTAGTGGGGCCTGCTGCTCCATGGCCAGCCTGGGAGCCTGAGCTGCTCAGAAGTGACCTTGGTGCCCGAGACACCAGGAATACCAACAGGCTGAGGGTCCGGTTTAGGTCCAGCACTGAATGCCCGCTCTTGGGGCAGGGGTCTTACGTCTTAGCCCTTTTACTCTCCCCGGCTCCCCCTGGGAGATGAGACTTTATAGAAATTGAGGAATAGGAGAAGTGAGAAGACAAAGCGTTCCAAGGAGGGAAGGACACCTGGGATGCCACCACCCTGAAGCAGGGGTGGGGCATCAGTGTCCCACATGGCTGTCCTGCCTGTGCCCTTTACCCTGCCCAACCCTCCTTCCTGGCCCTCTGCCTCCCCCCACCCCTTCCACAGGCCTGGCCCTCTAGCCCCAGAGCCTTTGCACTAGCCTTCCCCCTATGGGGCCCCTCCCATGTTCCCCCTGCACTTCCTCAGTCTTTGCTTGAACCCCACCTATCATTATAGAGACCTTTTTCATCTTCCCTGGAGAAGAGATGCTCATCCTCCCCTATCCTCACCCCAGGTGTGCCCACCTTACCCAGATACCTATTGTCTGCTCATTTGCATTGTTCCCCCCACCTTCCCCTGTCTTGTGGCCCAACCTCTAGCCAGTGAGCACTGTGGTGGGCATCTGGGTCGTAGTTTTACCTGGAGACCTGAGTCCGTGTGACTGCTGATGTCCTCAAAGGTCTGCTTCCCTGGTCCTCATGTGGAGGCTTTTGCGCTCGTCCACTGACACATGTCCTTGAGCCCAAAAGCTCTTGAATGTGGACTGAGTGCTCTGCCCGGCCTCCTTGGGACCCCCAGTCCCATGATCTCTGCTTCCTTCACCTGGAGGCACCCCATGCTGCCCACTGTGTTGACCACTGACTGAGGGGATTATTTCATGCTTCCTCCCCTAGCTGGACAGGGGACCCCACTGCCTCAGACTGTCTCCCGGGGCCTGGCGTTAGGGGCGTGTACACACTGGGCCTGTGAAACCATCAGTGCTGATGACGGAGCCACATACGGGCCTGAGCCCGGCAGGGTCAGCCAACATGAAGGCTCTGGCCTTCTGCCTGGAACCCCTGCGTGCTGGCCAAAGAACAGGCAGGCACGGACTGTTGGCTGGTGGTGGGTTTCCATGGGGCTTCCTGGATTTAGCGTGTCATCTTAGGGGTTCCTTAGACTCCAGAGGCGCCAACCCATGAAGAACCGTGTAGATGTCTATTGCTGCCTCACGAGACCCACCATCAGCCTCAGTGAGTTGAGAATAGTCAGTGTAGCCATCCAGAAAGATCGCTTTGCCGCTGGACTGCGGGACAGACTTGTAAACTCAGAAGAAATTACTGAAATGCGCTTCTTTTGCAGAAGCATCCAGACTGGGCAATGGATGCTAAGACTCGAGTCGAGAGCTCTTGAATAGTAATGATGGGGATGGAGGAGACGTTGGGGCTGGCTGAGGGTTTGAAGACAAAAATAGCTGTTGTAGAAAAGCTACATTTAATTTTAGATTTGAGTGGGATAGCTAAGAAGAAGTAGCATATATGTAGCAGTAAGCATGGGCTCTGGAAGGAGTTTTCCCAAGTGGATGCACAGGTTACCCTAAGTATACACACAGGTGTTCAGGGAGCCTCAGAGTGGGATACAGTGGACACCTAGGGCCAGGAAGACTGTCAACATTCACATATTGGTAAAAAAAAAAAAAAAAAGAGGCAAATGAGTCCATGTGAATTGGGGCAAGTCACAAAAGAAACCCAGGTACCCAATACACACAATGTGTTATCTCCACACAAGCTGCCCCTAGGACATGACCACTCCCTGGCACCCCAACAGTCACTCCCACTCTGCCCTCCATGTTGACACCTTGGCTCTGTAGCCACCTTTGGGTTTGTCTGTTTGTAAAGAGGAAGCTTTTTCATAAGGACAGTGGTGTGAGTGACAAGGTAAAACTGACTGCGACTATCGGCTCTTTGTTTCAGTTTTGCTTTGAAGCACTCTATTAGAATCAGTGTGAAGATTACTGTTTATTCCATACTGAATGCAGCATAGGGTTAGGACCAGCACTATCCTGTATTTAGCCAAGGTGTTGTGGTGACTGGGGACAAGCACAGAGGAAAACCTCTCTTGGGCGGGTTGCGGGGTTTGCATCTGTGCCACGCTGGGCCCAGGGCTGAACCTCCGACGCTCTTTCCAGGCTCAGCTCCAGGCTTCTGTGGCTGATGCAGTTTTCTAAGGAAACTGCTTGATTGTGCCAGCTGATGAGACTCCTGTAAGGATTACTGTGCTTTTTCTGAGTTGTTTTTCCTTTAAGCAGAAAAATAAAATTAGACGTCTCTTTTTTCTCACTGCGTCAGGAGAACGTGGCCCCAGTAGACTTGAACATTTCTGCGTGGCTCTGCAGACCGCCTCCTGCCGGGACAGACTGAGGTGCGGGGGCCACAGACTGCTCACAGCGTCAGATGTTGGCTTCCCAGTTTTAGAATATTCTGTCTATGCTAAATCAGGATTCTCAAAAATAACTTGCTTTATTTTTTTAAATAAGTAACAGTAAAGAATAAGATTAATTCCCTGGGCAAGGCTTTTCTGTTTATCTCACATTGCCTGGAGATCTTTCTGTGGAATGTATGTATCGCATCTCCAATCTGTTCCTCATGGCACGAGCTTGGAGGTGACCAAGGCCAGCGTCCCAGGATGTGTTTGAGGAGTGCAGAAGATCCAGCCCCAGGAACCGCTGCTCCAGCAACTTCTGAACCCTAATGTATGCTTCATTCCAAAGATAAGCCCTTATCCTCCCACGCCCAGACTCCAGCTGATCAGCCCTCATTCATAGCTCCTATCTCAGGAGTGCCTCTCCCAGTTTTGGCGAGGATTAGTGCACCTGTCTGGCTCAGTTCCTCCTCACCTCTCTAGGGGTCAGGCATGGGCCCTTCTGTGTGGCTGGAGGGTGGGCGTGTGAGCGAGGTTCTGGAGCCAGCCCTGCAGTGATTTGGGGAATGGCCCACCCTGCAAAGGTGCTGGGTGCCTGGTGTGGTAAGAGAATAGAGAGAGACCAGTCTTTTCAGCAGAGGTTGGGCAGGGGGACCTGGGGTCGGAGGGTGACTCGGCAGCCACACAGAACTCTGCGCACCAAGGAATGGGGTTTGGCAGAGTGCGGAGAGCCAGTGTGGGAGCTGCCATGTTGCACATTAGAGCACAGGGCTGGGGGGTGGGGGAGTATCTTAGATTCTGGATTTGTTTTGCGGGTGGAGGCAGTAGGAATTGGTAAAAAAGAGAGGTGCCAAATATGACTCCAAAATGTGTGTCTACTGACCAAAGCAGACCTGAGGGACAGAGTCGCCCTCTAAGCAGGAAAGGCCGGGCATGAACAGGCCAGCGGGGTCCAGTTTGGGTGGTAGTTGTGCATGGCAGTGGATTGCCATTTATGCTTTTGGCAATACATGTCTGGAGCCCTGGACAGCAGACCAGGCTGGGGTGTCAACATCAGAGGCATTGTCCCTGTGTCAGGC
Organism: Mormoops blainvillei; assembly: GCA_004026545.1. Lineage (NCBI taxonomy): Eukaryota > Metazoa > Chordata > Mammalia > Chiroptera > Mormoopidae > Mormoops > Mormoops blainvillei. Next base: position 94,878 of record PVJD01006164.1, on the reverse strand, counting down.
CAGTGTCCAAGAGTGGGGGGTGCATGGAGGAGGGACTGGGTCCTGGCCCTGGGGGGGGCTTCCCCTTAGGGCACCCTCTTCTTATCTTGTCTATTCCTTGAACCTTGGCTTTTGCACTGACCAGCTGTTGGACCTTGGGAAGCTGCCTTCCTCCCTCATGGGACCTCAGTTTCCCCACCCGTTCAAGCCCATCCACTGTATCTTCTCTCTGGGACATGGACCGCACCCTGCATTCCCTGGCATGATTGTCCCTGCTTCCCCTTCTGGTAGCTGCCCCTGGCTGTCCGCATCTCACTCAACCACGCTCTGCCCTTGGTGCACACGCTGCCATTTAGGGGAAGTTAACTAATTAGGGTAGTTGATTTGTCTGTTGTATCATTCCTGGCACTGCTTCTTTGAGGCCGCTCAGGGCCTTTGCTCTGAGAGGCATCCCTTGAGCTGGTGAGCAGCTTCCTTCAGTTCCTGCCCGCATGTGGGGGCCGTATGGGCTGGGAGCAGGATGGGACCCCCTGGCCCCTGGCACTTGCCTTCTGGTGGCACAGCAGGTCAGCCCCAGCATCTCTGTGCCCCAGGGCCTCATGCTCAGTTTGCTGTCGTACCCGCATTAATCCAGGCTCTACCTGTCCCCCACGCCCCACACCTGTTAGTGATTCGTCTACCTCCTGCTCTCAACTAGACCTACCATCTTTGAAAAATGCTTCATTCAAATGCAAATTAATCTAAGTTGCAGAGATTTGAGTCCTATTTTGTTTCTTACTAAGACAGAAGAAACTAATTGCCACCTCTGACCACTCTCATTGCCTCGTTTAACTCACAGCTCCTCCCTCTGGCTGGTCACTGTGTCTCACTGTCACACAAGTGGTCTTCGGCTCACCTGTCCTTGTGAGCAGCTCCTGGGGAGCTGGCCGTGAGCTGCCAGCTGACAGGTGCGTACACATAGGCCCTACCTGAATTCTCACCCGCAGCACCCAGGCTGCAGTGTCGTCCTCACAGAGTTTAGCGGGAGACCCAGTCTGAGCAGTGGTTGTACCCAGAACTGGCAGGAGGCTGCATTCTGCCTCCTCATGGGCAGTGGTGCAGTGCATTGGCCACATAACACCCGGGGGCCGATGCCTCGGATAGTCCACATTTGTTTACCCTTCTCACCCACTGACCTCCAAGAACAGTCCGAAGTGACTGAGGGTGGATTGGGCCCTCATCGTGTGTGAGGGCAGTCTCCCTATTTCTGTTAACATGATTTTCAGACTCTGAGGAGAGAAATGAGGCGTGGGGTGTGCCTGCAATGCGTGTTTTTCCATGGCCAGCAGGCACTGTTGTGCGTGGAGGTGCTTATGTGTTCTTCACTCGTGTGGAGAGTGAATCTCTTCAGTGTGTTGTCACAGTCCTTTGGAATGGCAGTTAATTACTTTTTCTGCAGTGAAACACACTGGCATGGGAACACTCCTTCAGGAGTATTTTCCCCGTAAGCTGCCCACCATCATGCTGACTAGTGATGGGGGCCACTGGCACTGCGCATCTGAATGTCCACTGCGTTCTTCGAGCTGCTGGCACCCTCTCTCCTTGGAGCAGTCACACCTCCTTCCCTTGTACTCTCCTGACTGCAGGTGTTGCTAGAATCTTGCACAGCTGGCTCGAGCCCCTCAACATGGTGTCGCTGCACTGCGCATGCTTGGAGGGCACAGAGCATTGCAGTGCCCTAGCTGGCCTTGGAACCATTGCTGGCCAAATCTTGGGCAGACGTTGTAGCCGGGCCGCCTCAGAGACCCAGACTGGCGGGTCAAGTGACCTTACTGGGAGTGGGTGGCGAGAATTGTCACTTTCATACTTCTTGTCATGGGAAATCTCAGTCATACTCCAAATGCATTAGCTTGGGCTGTCCTAACAAAGTACCACAGATGGAGTTTAAATGACATAATTTATTTTTCCCAGTCTTGGCAGCTGGATGTGTGAGGTCCAGATATGGGCAGGGCTGATTTCTCCTGAGGCCTCTTTGCTTGGTGTGCAAATGTGCGTGTGTGTACATGTGCATGTGTGCCTGTGATCATGGGTCACGTGCTAAGCATATATGAAGTTCCAGTCATAGCATGGATTGTGTGCGATACCCAGACGGCTCCGCCTGCTGTCTGGGCTCCCGTGTCTGGGGGCCTTTGCCAGCTTTCCAGATCATGGCTACACTGCAGTGTTCCGGGCTCATTTTCCACACTTTCTACCCCAACCTGGAATCGGCAGAGCCTAGAAGCCTTGGGTCCTGTAGGTGGGAAACCATGTTTAGAGGCCATGCACAGTCCGCGGACTCCTTCCAGCACCTGGGCGTTTCACCGCCAGACCTCTCTGCAGGGGGCCCTGGATGAAAAGTGTGGGTTGACATGAAGTATGCGGGTTGGGATGGGTGATTCACCTTCGAACCAAGTTTAAATTGGCCACTCAATAACACAAATGTGCTGTGGACATGTGTTGTCAGTGTTATTCATGCTATACCCCTTTTTAATGGGACAGTTTATCATAGCCGGTTCTCAGTAGTTAAGTAACTCAGCTGGGGATGCTGAGTGTAGTTCCCCATAGGATTGTGTTACAAACCCTCGTTTAATTCATAAGCAAGATGACTACCTGGCACTTGGGAGGGTGGCTGGGACCCCTATTAATAATGGGAGGGCTACAGCTGTCAGCGGCATCTCGAGAGGGATGCAGACCCCTGCATCACCAGCCTTTTCCTTTTCCTTCCCCAAACACGGCACTCACCCCAGTGTACTGCTGCTTCTGCCCCTTTCGGGACTGGTTCCCCAGCGCCTGGAACACTAGCCACTCATCACCAGGGAGCAAGGTCCTCCCTCTCCAGGACCACCGCCCCAGCCCACACCCAGCAACAACGTGTGCAGGTACCGTCTGCAAGGTGCCGCCCTGCCTTCTTGGGGAGAATGGCCCCTGTGAGAGGGGCTTCGGTGGGAGCAGGTCCTAGAGGGCCTTTCCCGGGCTGAAGTGTCTGTCAGTCTCCAGTACCGAACTTACTTGGGGTGCCAGCAGTGGACACCTGACCTCTCTCCCTGGGGCATCCCTTCGCCTCCCTGCATCCTCCTGTTGGAGAACAAATACTAGGATTCGGGAAGCCGTGGGCTCGCCCTCTGGGCCAGCCAAGGAAGGCAGCACAGCTGCCTTGGAAGGAATCACCATGTCCAGCCTGGTCACTAATTACAGTGCACGCCAGGTATTTGGCCCGAGCCGCCTGGAAACAGCACTGTGGCTCCATTTTCATCAGACGTTTCTTCTGTGTGTTTTCAGTCCAGCCAGGATTTTCTAGGGATACCTTTGCCATGACCCTCTCTTTTCTCAGCCCCGCCGGAGCTGTGTACATCCACATGGTTGTCATGGATGCCCTGTCACCTAGTCAGCCTGGACAGGCTAAGGCCCTTGGGCAGTTCCCATCAGGGCGGGGGGAGCAGTGAGAATGCAGGGAAGCCAGTGGCTGGGTCTGGGATGGACGCAGGTGATGGAGCCTGTAAGGTGGGCCAGAAGGTGCAGGAGGACAGGAGGGCACAACCAGGGGGCAGCCTACTCTCAGAATAAGTAACCAGAGCCCACAGAAGACTCTAGAAGGGACTACCTTTCAAGTCCTGCCGTCCTGGGGGTGGTTTCTGACTCCTGGGGTCAAGGCTGAGTCTGGCAGAGAGCACACAGGCCATGTGTTTGGACGAGGTGAGGGCGGAGCTGTGGGAACCTGGTAGAACCCCCTGCACCCTGTAGGGGTACAATTTACACAGCACTGCACATATGTATACACATATACATATATATGTATATATGTGTGTATACATACACATATTTATAAATGCATATTTTTAGTACACATATACACCAATAGAACCACTTCCTTCCCCATCTTCCTGGCAAGGCAGTTCACCTGGAATCTACGTTATGTCCCCACCCTCCCACTCCTCATCTCATTAGAGGCTTGTCTGTTTGCTGAAGTCAGAGCCTGTTTTCACTCAGCAACCAGGACTGTGTCCGTTGTGATGTGCATGGGAACGGAAGCACTAGTGCATTACCCGAGGTTCACATACCATGTCCCACGTGGAATGGCCAAGTAAACCGGTGACCACTGACCAGCCTACAGGAACCTGTGTTGCTAATTAACCAAACAACTTGGACAGCAGTGCTCCAGCCCTGAATCAGGGTGCTGGACAGGCTCAGGTCCCCTGACCAGGCCTGGCCAGCTTCTACCTGTTTGTCCAAAAGGAATGTGGCACTGCCTCCGTCCCAGTCCGCAGGTCTCAGATGCATGGGATGGGGTGCTGGAAACCATGTGCTCTTTTTGGAACCCCATTGTAACAGTGGGAAATTGTAGCCCACCCCACCATTCTTTCGACATTGTCCTTGTAAGTACTGACTCTGACTAATACATAGCTTGTGGATGAACAGCATATTTGTATAAGAAACTTCAAAAGATTACTGACTCTGACCTTCAGGCATCCCAGCTCCAGGAGATTTGCTGACCTTCAACCATGGATGCAGGACGACTAAACCAGCATGATGCACACTGGACTATCACTTGCCTCATCGGAATGGACTCTGCTTGTCTGCACATAGAGAACTTTTCAACCCCCTCCATCGATCTCTTTGTTCTGTTCCCCGCTCCCTTCTTATAAAAACCTCTGCCTGCACTGAGCTGGGAAGATGGGCTTTGAGACGTGAGTCCCCCATCTTCCAGGTGGCTGGCACCTAAAATTAAACCGCTTTCCTTTATATCAGCACCTGCCTCTCGAGTATTGGCTTTTGTAGCGGGAGGCAACCGGACCTTCTGTTTGGTTACACCATAAGATATGGTTGTTTTAGTCCATGATTTGTAGTAAAAACCATCCTGGAAACAGAATATGCCTGCAGAGCCCAGTGTGGTATAAACGCCACACCATCCAACTGTGCGGACTTTCTCAGATTTTCAGTCTCTGTGCCTGTGCACTCTGTCTGCAGCATAGGCACCAGACAAACAGTGATTTATGGAAACAACTAGTAAACTCTCCAGTAACTTGATTTCTCTGCAAATTGAAAAGAGAGGGCCAGCTGTCAATTTTAACAGCAGAGCAGGTAGGCCGAGCTCCCAGCCGGCACCCCAATAGTGAGGACAGCCCATGGAGCAGCAAGAAGGGTGTGGGAAAGGGGATCACATCTCTGGAACAGGAGGGAAGTGTCACCTACAAACTTGCATCCTCTTTTCCCTTTTCAACAGAATTATAAAACAATCACGAAGGATGGAAAAGGACATATTTTAAACTAAGTGTTAAAAGTAAAGGAAGGGCTACAAACTTGTAAGATTAAAGAAGTACTTAGAGAAAGTTGTGTGTTCTCAGTGTGAATATTGGGAAATAAAGTATTTCTGGAATTAATGCTCCAGGCATTTATTGCACGATGTGAAATAGACTGTTAGCGTAGACTCAGAGTAGGAGAGACTCTTGTAAGAGCCAGAATCAGCATGACTAAATAGGACACAATGGAGACCAGGACACATCAAACTGTTCTATAAGCAGATTAATAAAATAGAAGAATATCTGTCAATAGAGGCTGAAAAGTTGTGGAAGGCACAAGTAATATTAACAATGAGATTATGGACCAAGACTGATGTGAAGTCACAACGAATGTCACGGGCAGCTTCACTCAATTATCCTGAAGTCACACACACTGGGAAGTTTGGTGGGGGAGGAAAAGTCTGAGAACTTCCAGGGATTTCCCCATTGACAAAAGCCCTGAAGTGAAATCAAGAAAAAAAAGAGAAATCTTGATAAACCCTAGCCTTAAAAATATTGAAACAGCAGTCAGAAATCTCTATAGAAATTTCTCTAAAGAGGCAGCTGGCTGGAGTCCTAATGCCGTTCCCACAGGATCCACCCAGAGGAGGCAGCACGGAAGGGGCCCTGGGGTCAGGATCACCTGGGATCCGGCAATGACTCAGTCTCAGAGGCATGGTCACAGACAGACATAGGGATTCCTGTTATAAAAGAAACCATACGTGTTGTTTCCCAGCACTGTAGCCAAAGTTTTAATACGAGACAAGCTGTGAACACATCGCTGATGGTGAGTGAGGACAGGCACAGGGTCACCCACTGGATGCAGGGAGACCTGTGATGAAGTCCAGCACCTAGTCACAATTTCAAGCAAAACAAAGTTCTCAGAGAGCCAGGAATGGGAAAGTATGATCTCACCAGTGAAAGACACTGACAGCTTAGAACCAGCACCCGCCTAATGGGAAGCATTGTCACCGACGTCAGCAGGACAGCACGTCTGCTCTCGCTGCTTCTGTTCATCCTCGTACTGAAACACGAGCCTCCAGCTGGGCTTGTTGGTATCCCGCCCCTGAAACTGGAGGAGAGAAGGGCCATTAAACATTGCCATCATTAGCAAAACATGGTTATCAGATCTGCACTGTCCAACAGGCAGCCACAGCCACAGCCACAAGTGGCTTCTGAGCACTTAAACGTGATGAGTATAAATTGGGATGCCCTGTAAACATAAAACTCACGTTGGATTTCCAAGACCTGAAAGACATATGGACTCTCTCATAATTTTTGTATTGAGTACATGCTGAAGTGATAGTTCAGGTATATTGGTTTAAATTAGCTGTATATTAATTTCATTACCTCTGTATTTTTTTAAAATGTGGCCACCAGAAAATTAAAAATTCCACACATGGCCTGCATTGTATTATGTTGGGCAGTGCTGGTCTTGATAGGGAGCCCCAGGGAATCTGCAGAGACCAAAGGAACAGTTAGCATGCGCTCAGTTGCTGGCGACAGAGACCCAGCAAGTGTGGGGCAGTGCGGCCGTTCAGGCTTGGCCAGCCGAGAGATTGGCCAAGACCTTCCGCAGACCTTCTCCTGTCTTTTCTGTCTTCTGTGCATCAAACCTACATATTTGAAGTGTGCATTATTGCAAATACACACAGCATCTGTGGATCAGAAAGCCCTTGTAAGTTTTTAGGTCTGTCCTCCTCTTCTGGTCCTTCTCTGACCACCCGAGTATTGGCTGGTACAGGGCCAAAACATCGCTTTGTGCATAAAAGGACTTGTATTTTAGTGACAGCTGTTGGTCCACCGGGACTCTCCCCACCTTGACCACTTCACTGAACCCATGTGTCCATCACTCCCACTCCCAGCCAGTGTTTTTGCACTGTCCCCTCACCTGCAGGGCCTGCCCTTCTCCATGGAGCCCCCACCCACCTTCCCACTGTCCTCCCAGCCAGACCTGTGGTGGCACATTCTCTGCTGGGCTCCCACCCTGTGACTTCCTCGGGCTGGAAAGCCACCCCAATTCCCTGGTCTTACTTGTAGTCCAGTCTTGCCAGATCCATACCTGCTATCTTGCCACCTCACAGATGGCAGCTTAGTGCCGTGAAAGCATCCTCATGTCACATAAGGCACAGCTTCGGGGCTGCCTGGGGTCGCGGGCATCCGGGCAGAGTGCTGTGGACTCCAGGAGAGCTCCCCACCCCATTCCTTGGCCATCCCTGAGGAAAGGCTTCAGGATGGAGTGGGGAGGTGGGGCAGCACGTTGCCTGTGACCCTGGGTAGGACACCACTGCTGCCTGCCTCACCCAGCCATTTGTGAGGGCAGCACCGGCTCCCAGGCAGCTTCCGCAGGAGGAGTCCAGAGGAGAGGTTCCTTGGTGACGGTGCTTCTGGAATGACCTCGGTCTGTCTCCCCAGATTGCGGCCATGACGCTGACGCTCTTCCCCATCCGGCTGCTGCTTGCCGCCTTCATGATGCTGCTCGCTTGGCCCTTCGCGCTCATCGCTTCCCTGGGACCCGCAGAGAGGGACCCGGAGCAGCCCCTGGCCTTGTGGCGGAAGTAAGTCTTCGCCTGTGATGCTCTGATGTGGGGAGTCACGGGACCATTTCTTCGTTCTTACAGCTTCCTCCAGTCTGCCCAGTGTGGACCAGTCCGTCCTCCCCTCCCTGAGCCAGTGTGTGCCAGGGCTGCACTCTCCCAGTCGGGACACTGCTGCCTCTGCCGCCTCCCGTGAGGCCGGCAGGTCCCTCCCTGCCACACCCCTGCCAAGGTCTTCAGTTTCTAACAGGGTCCTTCGAGCCACATGACTGCTATTCCCATGTCCTGAGCACAGAGCGCCCTCGTTTTCCGTGTTTCCCAGCCCCCCAAGTGTCAGCGGACATATGCTCCGCCTGCTACCCCTGGTCTGGTCTCTGCAGGGTCGAGTGCCCCTCCTTGCTTTGCAGACCTAAGTGCTTCCTTACTTTTATGTACTGAGTATTATAAACCACAGTGTTCTATAGATGGACATATAAACACATCTCAGCCAAGGACCCAACATGGGCCTCAAAAAGTTAAATCAATCACTGTGTTTTCTTGTTTATTTAAATGCCTAAAGCTGTTATGTCAGAATAGTATAAGGATTTTGGTATTTTTAATGTCTTAAAAGAGATCATACCTATTGAAAACTCAAGTGCTGGCCACCCTTCTGTGTCTTGACATCTTCAGTCAGTCATAAGGATCCTTGAATAGTTCATTCAGAAATAGAAACATTACTAGTTTAGTGTATGGAATCAGCCAAAGGGCCCACAGGCCAAACCTGGCTGCTGCTCATTTTTTGGTAAATAAAGATTTATTGGGACACAGCCACGCCCACTCATTTTTATAGGCTGTCCAGGCTGTGGTCATGGAGAGCAGAGTAGCTGTGGCAGAGGCCACCTGGCCCACAAAACCTAACATATTTGCTACCCAGCCTATACAGGCTGAGTGGATTAGTTCATCCCCTGTTCTCTGGAAAGTGTCTGAGCCGCAGGTACACTGGTACCAGGGAGAGGATGTGGGAACTGGCCCTGGTCCTGAGCATGGGTTCCCCTGACACCCATGTACCCTGGTCAGACAGCAGTTACACACAGGGCAAAAACCCACAGGTTTTTGAACATACTGTTGTTGAACATGCTGTGGCCAGGCTTGGGGATGGCCCAGGTGTCCAGGGGACCCTTCACTTGGGGTCTTCATATGCCCCTCCTCATGGTATTTCATTTCTTAGACCATTCTCAGTTTCAAATGGACCAGCCTCCCTTCCTTCCTAGGAGATCTGAAGGCTGTGACCATCTCCCCACCCTGTCCCAAGCACGGTGCTTGGCCTGGGGGTGCAGGCAGCAGTTCCCAAACGAATGAGGGAGTGGGAGGAGCGGGCGAGTAAGGGAATGAAGGAGCCAGGGAGCGGGGAGAATGAATGAATGGAGCTAGTGCTGCTGGGCCTGGTATCCACCGTGGCCCCTGGGGCACTGGGCAGCACTGCTGAGCTTCTTCATTTCGCCTTTTGGGATTTTTAGTTTCCCTCTGATGATCACATTTTTTGCAAGTGTTTGTTTTTTTAATGTTATGACTATAAAATATAAATTTAGTATCAAATACATAATCAAGCAAAATAAGTCTAGACCAAATAGGAATCAGGATTTCCATTTTGGAAGGCTGAGAACCCATAGCTAGAAAGCAGAGATTTTGTAGTTTTTGACAAATTACAAGTGATTTGATTAAAAGTTTGGGATCTTAGTATTGGTAGGAAAAATGACACTTCCCAGCATTTTTTGTGTGAATTCTTGTTTCTTTTGCTGTGCTCTTAGGCAGAGCTCCTCCAGCCTCCATCCTCCTCTCCCAGCTGCAGATTCTATCTTTTTAAAATAGATGCCTCTGGCTGGTTTCCATCCTTAGGCTAACTCCAGGCGGCCTTTCTTGTCTGGGAATAATTCAGTTGGCCTCATCGAGTGATTAATGGGCCACAGCGAACAGCTCCCGCGGCCCTGCCTCACAGATGCCTCATGTGTACATCCCATGTGTGTGGAGAGCCCCACACTGGGAGAGGCAGGGTGTCTTCAGTTTTAGGAACACTCTGTGCATGCAGGTCCACAGAGACTGTTCATTTTGTGTGTGTGTGTGTACATGTATATGCATGTATATGTGTGTGGGTTTCCGTGCATGCATGTTCGTATGCATGTGTGAGCATGCGTGTGTGTACATGTGTGCAAGTGGGTTGCAGGTGTGTTTGCATGCATGTGTGTGCGCATATGTTTGTGCATCTGCGTGTGTGCACATGGATGTGAGTGTGTCTGTGCATGTGAATTTCGTGAGTGTGAGCATTCACAGGTGTGTACTCAAGCTGCATACGTTGCTCCACGTTGAATTTCCATGGCACAGCCCTCAGGGTCTTCACACAGCAGTGTTATGGGAAACTCACTAATGCTGGGCCCTGGGCTGGGGGTGGTGCTTAGGGGGAAGAAACACTGCACACTGAATTCCTCAGAGGAAAACACAGTGACAGAGTGGCAAAGCGTGAGACCGGGGGTGTCAAGAGGAAACAGGTTTTAAAATAATGGTGTTCAGAGCATATGCACTTCTACCCTTGTGCACAACACAGAGCATCATCACACAGTCAGTGGGGGCGGTGGGTCCCTTCAAGCCACACACGGCTGTTCACTTCTGAGTAGACTGATGTTAGATTAAGAAGTATTTTTGCTGAATGTAAGTTAGTGTCATTCAAAAGTTCCTAAAATAAAAACCTTCAAATTTTTAATGAAAGGAGGAAGGACACACTTTTGCAAAAGGCACTCACTCTAAGTTACTTTCAGAACACACAGTGTTGTGAAACTGTAGCATCATCTTGCAAAACCTGACCAGAGGATTGATGCCAAAGCCAGGCCAGGCAGACCCACGGTGATGGTCGGTCTCAGTGCTGACCCTTTCAACTCGTGTGGGAGAAGGAGTATGTCTTAGGCCTCTCAGGCTGCCTTAACCAAGAACCACCAGCCAGGAAACCAGACAACAGACATTCATGGCTGGATTCCAGAAGTCAGAGGTCACGGTGCTGGCACAGTTGGGTCCCTAGTGAGGGCCTCTTCCTGGCTACAGATGCCACCTTCTTGCTGGGTCCTCACAGGACAGAGTCCTGATCGCTCTTCCTCTTCTTATAAGGACATTGGTCCTATCAGATTAGAGCTCTTCGCTATGACCACATCTAACCTTATTTCCAAATACAATTGTACTGGGGATTAAGGCTTCAACATGGGAGTTTGGGGGACATGATTTAGTCCTCAGTGCTCCGTGTGGGGACTCTGCTCTCAGATCTGAGTCCATCTTTGTGACAACTCCAGGTACCATGTGTCCACTGGAGGCTGGAGCCTGGACTTGAACTTACTTTTAGCTTTTCTCTGCTCTCCTGGAAACCTCTCCCACCCTAGGGTCTCAGCTTGGGATTGCCCCAGGGAAGCCCAGCAGCCCCCACGTGACCCTCAGGTCTGTAGCCCTGCACTGCCACCACACCTGCTGCCCAGGGACTGTCCCTGCCCCGGCCAGCCTGGCCCAGCCTGGCCCAGCATTGAGCTCAAAGCTCCTTGCTGCTCCAGGACACGGCCTGAGACCCATCCTGTTCAGTGTCAGCTGTCAGTGCTTCACCCTCTGGGGTGGTCCCATCAATGCACAGGCCAGCTGTCCCCTCTCCCATGGTCTGGGTGCTCCCTTTTATAGCAAAACCATTTGAAACATGCAGATCAGTGGTCTCCAGGGCCACGTAGACCTTAAAGACCCAGGTGGACTGGATCTTTGCCCCACCGCTCACATGCCTGCACATTTAGGGACCAACACCCTAGCAGTCAACCCCAGGGTTCGGAGTCAAGACACTCCCTCCACCTGGACACACTGCCTCCTCAGTGTCCACTCACCCCCTCACCTCCATGGCCCTTGCCGTGCTGTGGGCCCCATCTTGTGTTGCTAGCTGCATCTGCCTTTCCCTGACCTTGGCTGCAGTGAGTCCCTGTGCTCTCCTGGCGAGCTCATCCAGTTCAGGATGTATGTCCACAACTCTCCACAGGCCAACAACTCCCAGGCTTCTTCCTCAATCCCAGACCCCTCCTCAGCCCACCTCAGAGCTTACCTGTATGTAGGTGGTCTCCAACTCAACACACCCAAACAGAGCTTCTGGCTCCCGTCTCCCTGCCTGTTGCAGCCACAGCCCTATCTCCATCGACGGGACTTCATATTTTGGTGGCCAGGCCAGGCCCAGGAGATACCGGGACCTCCCTGTTTCACACATCTCTTTCACACCATCAGGAGATGTAGTGGCTCCATCTCCAGAATGCACTTGACCCTCCACTTGGTCCCACTGTCTCTGGCCCAAGTGCAAGTGTAGCCTGTCGTCAGCTCTCCTGCTTCTCCGTTCCAACACAGCAGTCAAGGTTCCCATACAAACGGAAGTCAGAGCTCAGCGTTCCCCTGCCTCAGCCCTGCAGGAGCTCTGTGTCCAGGAACCCCAGAGTAAAACTCTCCTTCCTGTCAGCCTGCAAGGCCCTCATCATCTGTCATCCCCCCACCATCTTCTCCTCCGTTCCTCCCTTCAGCCACACTCCTGTCTCTTCAGCTCTCTAATGTACTCCCGCCCCAGGACTCTTGAGCAGGCCGTTCTCGCCCTTTGCTGCGCTTCACCCAGGTATGCACAGGCTTGGCTCATTACTGTATGTCTGTGCCCAGTAGTTCCCTCACTGCTGTTCCTGACCCTCCTGACTTCGCTTTCCTTTTATTTTTATTGTTTCATGGACAATATGTCGTTCTAATTTACTCCATAATTCACTAAGTTTTAAAAAATCCATTTCCTATTCTAGAGAGTTGAGCTGCAGGCAAGCGGGGGTTTCTGTCTGGGTTCCCTGATGTGCCCTCATGCCTGGCAGAAGGTAGATGCTCAGTAGACATTGCATGAATGGAGGGCCTAGTGAAAGAGAGTGGATAGTAGAAGGCAAGTCTGCGACCCACCCTTCCAGGTCCCACCCTGCAGTTTCTGCTGCCTGTATATGCTTATAGTTTGTCTCCTGTAGGCACTGTGAACCCAAGGAAAGAGCTATTACCTGGTCTGTTGAGGACAGACCCCCAACTACGTGGTGGGAGACAGCGCCGTACATTTGTACACGGTCTCACACTACAGCATCACCTTCTGGTGGGTTAGAATGCACTGCCCTCATGGTGAGGGTCTTGGATGTTCTTTTCTCACACCTGTGATTCTCCAAGTTACGTGCACATTACCTGACTTTGTGTTTGAACTTCACTTCCTTGGATTTTTTTTTTTTTGGCAGGATTTCAGCCTTTTGTTTGGCCTCTTACAAAAGTACAGTGAGCCCTGAGCATAGCCTCAGAATTCTCCACCTCCTGGTCAACACTGCTGCTGGGAACCTGTCCTCTTCCTAGTGTGTACACTCTGCTCCTATCTGCTGCCCTCTTGGGCGCCATCTGCTATTTCCTGGGCTTGTTTCTGTTGGGTTTTTTTCTTGTTTTTTGTCCAACATTTTCTGGAGCATCAGGTTCTTTTCTTAGAAGGAGAACATACAAGAGGAACTCAGACCTTTTCATTGTCTGTTAATGTCTATGTTCTCCCTGCACCGTTGATGGATAGTTTGAGAATAGAATTAAAGGTTCCAAATCTTATGTCCTCAAAGCTTTGAAGATGTCGGTCTGCTGCCTATACCACCTACAAGGTTGATACTAGAATAACCTGTTTATTCCTCACTGAGAGGTCTTTTGTCCCTGGTCATTTGAATAATTCTTGAAGGAAATTTCTAAGTATGAGACTTTGTAAAAAATTCATTCTACTCAGCACCTTGACGGGGTGTGAAGATTTATGGCTTTATGAAGCTCTGAGAAACTCTTCTCTTCATGCCTTATAGTCTGTCCTCCCCATTCCCTCCTTTTTTCTGCATGCTCTGGGAGATTCCCTGCTTCTCATTTTCCAGGATTTCTCATGAATTGGTCATTTCTGCAGTGAGACCATTAATTTACAAGAGTGTTTTCATGTCCCCTGCAGTTTTCAGAGGGCCTCGTTCTTGACTTTCTGTAACAGTACTGCTGACAGTGTGGGTTTTAAACCCCCCCCTTCTGAGCATACTTTGTGGATCTCTTCAGTTCATAATCTGTCCCCTGTCACATGGCTGGTTCCGCCCACATCTCAGATTCTAAGGTGCCCACCTGTGTGATGGGTGGAGGGTGGAGCAGAGGGTGGAGGTCACTGCCCTTGTGGAGGTTGATCTGTGTCCCGATTCATGTTCCCCTGGAAAAGCTCGGGGCGCCTCGGGCCTGTCACTGCTGGTTGGGCCTTAGAGTGACGCCGGGCCTCAGCATCAAGCAGTGAGCAGGGCTGTGCTCCGAGGCCAGCATCCACGCAGCCATTCTGTATTTTGAATGGGGATAGAATTCCTCGAAGACCTTTAGAGAATTCAGGTCCCCTGCCCCTCATATTTTTGTTGTTTGCTATTTGAGCTTTGAGGTGGTAGGTGCATCTTTAATAGAAAGATTGAGATTTGACCTACACTTTTTAAAAACAGCTGCCCTCTCCCTCCTGCCTCCGAGCCTGTCTTCTCAGGATGATTCCTGATCCCACAGCAGCTTCTCCCACAGCCCTGTTTCTTCCTCCTCACAGCCTCCTTTCTTCCTCCTTATGCGTCTATCAGCGTTCATGTCTGCACATGTTGTTACTGTGAACAATTATGTGCATTTAAAATGTGCAGTTGGATAAATAATGAAAAGCGTATACCTGCACAATCACACTAGCTCTGCAGTACAGCTTTGCGCTCAGTCCCTGGCATCTCAGTGTGCAGCCTCACAGTCACTGTTTATCGTCCAAACAAAAATATCCCCAGTGGCCTCTCAGGGCCCCATCCTCTTCCAGTGAGTGGCTACTGCTCAGATCAGTCAGGCCTCACCTTCTGGAATTTTCTTGGGGGTTTTCAAGCCTCTTGGGAGGTCAGTCCAGTGAGGCCTGAATCTCTGGTGTCTCCGCAGGGGTTTTACCCAGTCTGACCACCCAGGAAAACCAGCGGCCAGCTGAGATGTGGCTCCTTATGAAGCTGACTCATTCTCCCTGTCGACCAGCGCGTGTGCAGCCCTGGCGGCCCACGTGCCAGGCCATTCACCTACATGTGGTTTCAATGACAGGCTGAATAATGATCTCGTTGGTCACTGTCAGAGGTTACCATGAAAGGGAATGTGCAGATTTAAATGCCTAAATTCCCATATATTTTAAAAAATTAATAGGAAAAAATTCAACTGATCAAGGCTGATTTTTACTTTATCTTCCAACTGTATTGTTTATCTAATTACATACAGAAAAGGCTTATTTTAATAATATGACACCTGATTCCGGGAACCTCAGACAACCTGCGGGAGATAAGATTGAGGAGTTTACCTGCAGGCCTCTCCTTCTAATCTCAGCTCTGGGTCATATTTTAATACGTATATTAGGTATTTTGAAGTTTTATCATTTAAAATGTATTTTTACATTTAGAATGCTAATAAATACCTTTCTAGCATTTAAGGTATTAGTATCTATAATGTTGTCCCCCGTGTGCTATTCTGCTATATCCTGGGTCATGTGTTGTCTTAAAGCTGCCAAGGGATGCAGCAGAGCTGGCACTTCATTTTCTTGAACAAACGAATGAAGAAGACATCCCACTGCACATTTAAATAAAGAGAACTGTACCTTTTCCCCCTTTGGGGGACATTTCAGTAACAGCTGTTACAAGTATGAGTTGGCCCTGGATGACTAAGCAAGGTCAACACTGAGACCCCAACTCTGGTCTCCATGTGACTGGCTCCTTGTGATTGGCATGTGCCTAATGGGGTGGGCGGGGCTGGGACCCTCCACTTGGCCCCATTTAACTTGCACATTCTTTTGCAGGGTCGTGGACTTCCTGCTCAAGGCCATCATGCGAACCATGTGGTTCATCGGCGGCTTCCACCGGGTGGCCGTGAAGGGGCGGCAGGCCCTGCCCACTGAGGCGGCTATCCTCACCCTGGCACCACACTCCTCCTACTTCGATGCCATCCCTGTCACCATGACCATGTCCTCCATCGTGATGAAGGCAGAGAGCAGAGACATCCCCGTATGGGGAAGTGAGTGAGACCCCTCCCCACCCACTGGAGTGAGCGAGCCCCCACCTGCTGGCCAGTGCAGATCACTTCCACATGAAGTAGGCACTGGGTCTTGAATCCCTGGGGGTTTTTTTTCTTTTTTGTGATCTCTTCTGTAATAGTAACTGTTGTGATTTTTATTTTTTAGTAGCACACTGCCGCCCTCCAATATTATAACATGTTTAAGTACTTCTTCAGGTTCTATCACAGAGGATTCTATATAGAAGCCTGGGAACAGCGCAGTAACTCCGCCCCAGTGCACTAGTTACTGCGCCATAAACCCAGGCATGCCAGAGTCCTTAGACTGCACAACAGATTACCAGAACTGGTGGCTTAAAACAACAGAAATATATGCTCTCATTCTGGAGCCAGAAGGTCCTCATCAAGGTGTCTCGGGGCTGAGCTCCCAAGGGGCCACTGGGGTGGAGAGGGTCCTTCCTGCCTCTCCCAGCTCCTGGTGCTCCAGGCGTCCCTGGGCTTGCGACTGAGTCACTCCAACCTCTGTTTCTGTTGTCCCGTGGCCCCTCCCTATATCTGTGTCTCTTACAAAGACACTTGTCATTGGATAATCCAGGGTGATCTCACTTCAAGATCTTCACCTAATTATATCTTCAGACACCTTTTTATAAAATGTCACACTCACAGGTTCTGGGGACTAAGACTTGGGTACATCTTTTTGGGGTCACCACTGAGCACACCCACCATTGTTGTGGGAACTTTAAGTAATCCTGGGTTACTCTACGTGGTCCACTCACTTCACAGGTGAGAAAACACACCCATGCCCAGCATGGCCCAGCCTGGCCCAGCCCAGCTGGAACACTGTCCATGGAGGGTTTGCCAGCCTGTGCCAGGTTGTCATCTGCACAGTTCCTTCTCCAACTGCTCCGTCCCAGCCCTGCCTCGGCTTTCCTCCTCCCTCACCAGCCGCTTTGCCTTTTAAAGCTCACTCAGATTCTGGAGCAGGGCTGGTCTAGGCAGAGGCAGGCAATGCTGAGGCAAGGGCCGTGGGAACAGAGGGGCATCCACTGGCCCCAGATCCCTGCTTCGTCCACCTTCTCTGAGTTCTCACGTGGCACCTAACATTAGTGTCATTTGACAGTTACATTAGACACCATTGTGTAGATTTTATTTTGCCTTTCTGATAAAACAAACATTTTGAGAAAAGGTCCAGTGCATGGCTGCTGTTGGCAAAATAGGCGTTACCAATGTGGATTTGACTGAATGTGGATCGATTGGCATCTCTCCAGGCTACAGTCACAATGGACCACAACAGGGTGGCTCTTAACAGACATTCATTTCTCATAGTTCTGGAGGCTGGATGTTCAAGCTCAGGGTCTATTCTGGTCTGAAGAGGACACCGTTGTGGGTTACAGAAAGCAATTTCATCATCTCTCCCTTTCTTTCTTACTGTTATTTTAGCAGTCAGGAATCCATGCCTTGTCGTCGGGCATGGAGTCTTGCCCGCCCCTTACTGCAGCCCTTGGGACATGTCGGGGTCCTGCCTCTCACCCAGCCCTGCTTGGGTGGAAGCAGTGCACCCCTACACAGCACCTCACCCTCTCTTTCAGCTCTGATAAAGTACATACGGCCAGTCTTCGTGTCCCGCTCAGACCAGGACTCCCGCAGGAGGACAGTGGAGGAGATTAAGAGACGGGCACAGTCAAATGGCAAGTGGCCGCAGGTAATGCAACCCTACTTACATTTGAGTAGATTTTTTTAAAAGATTTTATTATTTTTAGAGAGGGGAAGGGAGGGAGAAAGAGAAGGAGAGAAACATCAGTGTGTGGTTGCCTCTCAAGTGCCCCCTGCTAGGGACTCGGCCCACAGCCCAGGCATGTGCCCTGACTGGGAATCAAACTAGCAACCCTTTGTTTGTTTGGTTCGCAGGCTGGCTCTCAGTGCACTGAGCCACACCTGCCAGGGAGAGTAGATTTATTCCCAAAGATGTAAACTAACTTAAAGATTGGGGGAGGGGAGAGAGGAAACAAAAGGACCAGAACTTGCTCTCCCTGGGGCCTGGATATGTTTAGTTTCCTTATATTTTTGATGAGTGTACAAATCTGAGAATCTGCTAAATAGGTACTTTTGGTTCTGGAATTTTAAAATTTAAAGAAATAAGGAGAAACCATTCAGATTTACATCACAACTTCCCCCTATCATCTTTATTAACATCAAATCTTTTTATAAGTTTTGAGTCTGAAAGAGCTGCGAACCTGTCCACCGGGGTCAGCACGATCTCATATCTGAGTAGTGCTTTCGTCTATAAGGTGTCCACTGCTTCTGGGCATCCTGGGCTGAACTGCCTGTCATCTGTCTGGTTCCTGACCCAGGCCACAAGGCATTAGCCTCTGCTGGTGTTAGCCGTGGATGTGTCTGGCACATGCTGTATTTTTCTTCTTTTCAATTGAGCCAACACTGAGAAGTGGAAATCCCACAGGACTCTGGGTTCTGGCTTCTCAGGAAACACTGGGGAGAGGGAGTGGCTGGCGCTTGGCTCCTGTGCCCGTGGGCAGCAACTCGGAGCGGTTCCCTGGCTGCCACCCGTACAAGCACAGGTCATTCCCGTTCCTCCTGCAGCTGATTTGCCTGACCGTCGGGCCCACCTGAGTTGCACCCATGCTGGCTCAGTGCCACCTGGAGATGGTCTTCTGTTCAGGAGCCAGAACTGAAAGCACCCACATGGGCTATATGTTTCAGCCGTGGGGAAAAGTCCACGTTAATTTTCTGGAAGTCAGTACAAATCAGTGACTGGAAGTCCAGTGGGGAAGTTGTTGCTTAACTGCAGATTCTGTTGGTGTTTCCACTTCCTGGGCTAGCACCCTCACTTCCCCCAGGGCCATCCTGAGTCCCTAGTCCTTTAGTCGAGGTCTGTCATCCGTGTGCCCATGTCCTGCTCTGCCTGTGGGAGACCTGCTCCCCGCTAACATTTCGCTCTGTGCTGCTGTGTCTGGTCTTTGTGACAGCCGGGAGGCAGGGACCACAATACCCATCTGCGAGCCCCTGGTCTGAGAAGGGGCATGCTGCTGTCTGTTTACATTGCTTCCAGATTTTAATAAATCCCGTAGTCAAAGGGGAAATCAGTGTAAGCTTCCATAATGCTTGTTTCAACTTGTTCAACTGAAAATGATTAAAGTATCTAAATTATGTCAGCAGCAGTGAGTTAGATTGTGAAAATTGGCACCTGTGAACTCTGAATTATGTCCCTTTATTGCTGAACTCTTTTTTTGTTTGTTTGTTTCAAGATAATGATTTTTCCTGAGGGAACCTGTACCAACAGGACCTGCCTAATTACCTTCAAACCTGGTATGTAGTTTTCTTAATTATTTTTTTTTTCTTTTTGAGAAAGTAGGGAAGACACTCGCCCCCACCAGTGCCTCTCAGTTGTCCCACCAAAGTGCAGCTCAGCCTGCAGGCGCTCCCATCTGCCTCCTGCCAGTTTGGCTGCGACCCTGGAATTCTCTGAGTGTTTTCCACCAGCACAGATGTGGAGGGAACCTTCCAGGCACTGGATCACGGCTGACCAGGAAGTCCTGGAAGGAAGTCCCATTTTATCCTGAGGCCAGGCATAAGACATGCAGGCACAGGACCTGCTGCCATGGCCATAAGATGGTGTTCCTTTGCCCCTTTTTGTCGCAGGTGCCTTTATCCCAGGAGTTCCTGTCCAGCCTGTGGTTTTGCGGTACCCAAATCAACTGGTGAGTCTGTTCTCCTGGGGATTTGCGTTAAAGTGAATGGCCTGGGAGTGAGTACTGCGAGGCTTTTGGACGCACTGAATATCTAGTCCACCCCAGTATTCCAGAATATTCCCCAGGATTGACACACGGAATCCTGCCTCCATAGGTCAGGAAGTGATGGTCCTCCTCTCAGGTGATCAATCTGGACATTTTCATGTGAAACACACCCTCCGACCCCCCCCCACCCCCCACCGATGTTGTCAGCACCTCTCACTGCCCAGTTCGCACTCTAAGAAAATTTTTAAGTAAGAATACTTAAGTTCTGAAAGGCTGGAGGCAACAGGAGAGGAAGGATTTAGGTGACTTTGTGATTTGTGTGTCTTTATCTTGCCTTTGTTGGGTGTAAAGGTTTTATTCATTTAAGAGAACAGAAGGGGTGTTTGGAGTTCAAAGCTCCTGAACAATCTTGAGGAACCCCTAGCTCAAGGGCAGAGCCTATACAAGTGCTCAGAGCAGGTTACGACCAGCTGGGTCCCCACAATTCTCTGCGTCCACATCTATGAAGCAGCCATGCTGTCCCTTCCTCTTGGGTGCCCTGTGGGCATACTTTCCATGCTGGCTGTGTCTCACTTCTGCTGTAGCCCCATCTGGGTGGACGCCTTCACACCTTGATCAGCTACAGGGCTCTTGCAATCTAGAGAGGCCCACACACACTCGTGTCCCCGGCCCTCTGGGCACTGGGTGCACTGTAGTGGCTCCCCATGGAGGACATGTGAGGTGGATCTGCTCATAACATGAAGCTTTCTCTCTGTCACAGTGTGTCTTTATGACAGCAAAGGAAGAAGCTCACAGATCAGGATACAGTGGGCTCTGGAGTCCCTGGTATAGATCGTGGCAGAATTACATGCGACATCTGTGGACATAGAGGCTTCTGGCCAGACCCATAGGGTCTGAGGTTTACACGCTGGAACCTGAGCTTATGGACAGGCATAGTCAAGGCTCTCTGAGGGGCCAGTACCTAAATGTCAGTCAGAACTGGTCACCATGCAAACTGACAGATAAAATTATTTTCACAGCATAGCTAAAATTGAAGAGATGCATTTATTCACCATTTTCTGAGAATCGGACATTGCTGTCTAGAATTCTAGATTTACCATTTTTTAAGTTTGTTCCATGTATGTATTTTAAGCAGGGTTCCTTGCCGAGTTCTAGCAGCATTCAGCTCAGGTGCCAGAGAAACATAGCACCTGCTTTGCCCTGTTTTGTGGGCCCGCGTTCAGTTCCATAACCACAGGAACAGCCCCTCAGTTGGCAGGTTTGAGCACAGACCTGTGCAGAGGGGGGCTGCATGGGTGACAGGGAACCTTGTGCCATGGGTTTTCAGGAGCCTCTGAGAGGGAGTGCAGGGGGTGTCAGGACTGTGGAGGTAAAAAGCTCACGTGGGTGACCAGTGTCAAGGTTGAAACAGGCACATGTTATCCAGTGTCCCCACCTAGGTGACTGGTGTGGCTGCTGAGGCTGAGGATGAAGAGGGTCTGAAATGCCCCTAAGGGACCCTGGGCTGGCATGGAGGTGCAGGAGACACAGCCCTGCACTGGTTTCTTCTACCCCTTCCCAAGCCTGGGGCTGATCCCCAGGAACGAGGGCACAGGTGGGCGCTGGGATGGAATTTGGCTGGGTGACGGTGAAGGGCAGGCAGGTGTTGCAGGCCCTGCGTACGAGGCCTGCAGGAGCAAGTCTGAGAGAACAGATGGACTAAATGGACTGCTTGTTGCAGATTGAAGTTGCCGGGGATACCTTGAGAGGAGAAGGGCAGGAAAGGGGAGCTGGGGCTGGGTCTTAGGTGGAGGTTGGAAGCGGCGACCTTGGACCTGTGGGAAGACAGATGAGTGTATCTGAGGAGAGGTCTGGGGACCCAGAGGCGAGTACCTACCTTCTCCTTTGTCCCAGAGTGAACTTGGAAAGATGGGGAGACCAGCATCTCTGGGGTCAGTAGAAGGCTAGGATGAGGGCAGGGACAAGGGTGGGCACGTCTGAGGAGGGAGGAGCCCATGTGGCATCTGCAGGAATTTCTGGTGCCTGACTCCTAGTCATGCTGTATGCACTCATTTCTTGCCCCCAGGACACCATCACGTGGACATGGCAAGGCCCCGGAGCGTAAGTCAGACATCGTACTGTCTTGTTTGTCCTGTTCTGCTGGGAAAGTGCTCCAGTTACTTTAGCAAATGTGATACCTGAATACGTGACCCGCTGCTGTTTGATAGCAGTTAGATTCAGCCCACTGTGAAAACTAAATGTAAAACTCGGGCCGTCCTCACACCCTGGGTTCCAGGACTTAAGTGTCTTCAGCCCCATGAAGAAAATAATCATGAGCGCTCTTCTCTTCCTGCCCTGTGTCTGTCAGCTCAGCCATTACCATCTTGTCCCTGGAAAAGACAGCAGACCTCCAGGGGGCTGCCCGCCTCTTGCTCAGCTATGGGGCAAAGGGCACATTGGGCCTCCAGGGTGCTGCCATTTGAGCTGGTGTTTGAAAATGGAAGGGTGGGTGCTGAGACCAGGCAAGAGCTCTCCCAGGGTCCCCAGGCCTGGCCAAGGTGTTTGGAATAGGACAAAGGGGAGGTACCATGAGGGGCAGCATGTCTGAGTGGTGGTTTTTGCATTTCTAAGTCTGGAGTATGGAGGGTGGGTGGTGTGAAGTGAGGTGGAAGCTGGGAGAAGGGTTGGGAAGGGGCTCCTTTGGGGTCCCGGTGGACTGGGCTTGGAGCTGTGAGTGATGAGGCAGAAGTAGGGTGTGTAAGAGTTAAGAGGGGGACTGTATATCAAGGGGGTAGTGAACGAAGGCCCATAAATTCTGGATGGCTCCCCATTTCCAACTCCTGCAAATAAAAGTGTGGTAAGGCTGGCTCCGCGATCAGGAACTCTGAGAGCCAGGCTTGGGGATGGTTTGGCTCAGGGCCTCTCCAGCCTGCACTGCCAGGGGACCACCAGGGCGAGGACAGGTGAATGAGATTCCTGGGCTAGAAGACAAACTTGGGAAATAGTGGCTTGCGATGCAAACTGAAGTTGCAGATTTGGTATATTTAATAAGAACAGGGAAGACTGCTATCTAATAAAAGTAACCTTGTCCCTCACTGCTGTGTTTCAAGGTTCGGATTTAGGCTAAGGAAGCCTTAGCACCCACCTCCTGAAAGAGAATTAACTGCCCAGTACTGCCCCCTGCAGGGCAGGGGGTCTAGGGTTTTGCTCTAGAATTGGAAGTAATTTAACCAAATGGAATTTTTTTTAACCAATGCTATAATCTGTTTGTTTTTAAGGTTGGAAATCCTGTGGCTCACCCTGTGTCAGTTTCACAATCGAATTGAAATTGAGGTTTGTATAGATATAGTGTTACATAATGTTATGTTGAGGTTATAGATACACTGTATCAAGGCTTTTTATAGATTCAGTGTTATATTAGTATCTGTACAAACAATGCTATACAGTGTTGTGTTGTCTATATAGATACAATGTTGTATAGGTGTCTGTATAGGTACAGTGTTATGTTGGGGTCTGCATAGGTACAATGTTACATTGATATCTGTATAGATACAATGTTATATCATCTGTCTCTTTGTACTTTTCTCATTTCTCACTACTGTGCTTCCCAGTAGCTTTGTGTCAGTCAGTTTGTATCTCTTTGATGATTTTGAATCCATTCAGATACTATTTTTTAAATCAACAAGGAATCTAAACCCACCATTCTTCTATTATGGTTAGCACAGCTTAGGGGCATATAAAATTGACACGTATGCAATGAATGATTTTTTTATTTTTACCTGATACTAATACTGCTGAATTCATACTCTAAATTCATCATACTGTCATTCTTTCTTTGATACTTAGTCAGATCATGTAACCTGCCTTTCAGTTCACATCCCATTGGATGTCTCAGACAAAGTCACAACACCCATCCTCTTGGCTGAATTAAATACCCTTATATTTGTTCAGGTTCTAAATTTTATCTGAATGAATGAGGAGTAGAGTTTATGTTCTTAAAAAGGAAATTAACAGGCTACTCCTGCACTTAAAAATTAAAGATGAGTTATACGCAACTTAAATATTTAATGAAATAATTTACTACCTTCCAATAATTTTTGCAGAGCAATACCGACTACAGATGAGCTGACTTTCCACCAGGTTTTTCACCTCAGTAGAATGTAAACCACTTAATACACAGGACTGAGCCGAAAGGGCCTTGGCCCAAGTCCAAGTGTAGCAGGGCCTCTGCTTAGGACATTTTATGTGGCTCACCTGCTGGTGGAAACAGCTCTATTTCAGACCTGGCTTCTAATGTAAGCATTGGAAAGAAGCTGTGTGGCTCATGAAATCCCTCTAAATGTATTTCCTGCTGTTATTCCTCCGGGATGCCAATGCTAATGTGAGGAACTATTACAGTTTATGTGGTTCTTTTAAATGTAGCTGTAAGTGAAGTGTTAGAGTTAAATGATGAGAATTTAAGAATCCAGGATGTTCCTGTTAAAGAGAAGGCTCAGTGGTGATTGTTTGCCTTTTCTGCATGGTGGGACCTACTTAAAATGCTTTGTAAGGGTTACTGACTCAGAGACACATGTTCATGGGACAGCTTATTGTAATCTCAAAATGCAGTACATGTCAAAAAGCTCATAATTGTCTTTTAGATGGAAATAGCTTGTGTTATCCTCAACATAAAACAGAACTTCAGAAATGAAAACACACATATACATAATTCTTTTGCATCTAAAGACTAAGCCCCTGTGTGAAATTGCAAATACGGTACACTGGCTGCAGCTTCAATGTTGGGGGAGTGGACACTCCTAGTGAGCAGTGGTGAGTTGTGAGTTTTCCACACACATATGCATGTATGTATATGTACATATGACCACTTCGAAGATGATTCTAATGGGAAGTGCTTTGACAGATCTTAATTTTGTCAGTCTTGTAATTGTCACTTAAGGTTGGCGTTGGTAAGGTAGCTGTCTTGTGATACTGTGGAAGTAATGCAGCACCCCCCTGTGTTCTCAGTTCCTTCCAGTGTACAGCCCTTCAGAGGAGGAGAAGAAGGACCCTGCCCTGTACGCCAGTAATGTGCGACGCGTCATGGCTGAGTGAGTGTGCCTTCTTCCTCTCCCTGGACTCCCTGATCCTCTTCACTTCCCTGAGTATTACTCAGGACTCTCGTTAACCTGCTGTTTTCTTCCTTAACATTGCCAAAAATAAGGAAGCCAATAGCATTAGGAAAACAGGTTCTTGCAAAAGCTGGTAAACAAGCATGGACTGTGCCTTTTGGGCATACATTTTACGTCTCCTGTTTTTGTCAGATGGCATTTCTGCTTGTTCAACATTTGGAAGATGCTTAATCATCACTTAATTTCACAAATGCTGAATGTGCCCATAGCCATCAGTGCCCCCGGGTGCTGCATGTGTGGGCGCTGCCGTAGTGACCAGCAGCAGAGGCCTAGGCGAAGGCACTGGTCTCTGCAGACTTCAGGGTCTGAGCAGGAGTGTCCGCGAAGCCTCACTGTCCATCTACACATAGTGTTTATTAACGTTCCTGCTCCTTCTCACCAAGTTCTTTGTGGCAGTTGTACACCTAACCTTGTGCAGTAACTCATCCCACTTGTACAGCACCCATGTCACAGTCAGGACTGTGCCCACCTCCTGCTTCCCACTGTTCCTGGCATGTTCCAGGTAGTGGTAGTGTCTCCTCACACTCCTCCCTCCTAACCGCCGTCGTCCCTCCTGTCCCGTCCTCTCCTCTCTGCTGTTCCTAGAGCAGCAGGGGCTGCCTCAGACTTTGCCCCACTCGGTACCTGGGGGCAACTCAGCAGCTCAGTGGCTCTGACAATGTCACTCATGGGGGTCTATGCACCTGCGTAGGGGATGTTAACAGTTGCTCTTGCAGACCTGTGTGACTTAACCTTGAAAAATAAAACATCTCAGTGTACACATTGCAGCCGCACTGTAATGCATTCTTTGAGACTATGTTGGGCAAAATCATGCATCTCACCTCAACATACATGAACTAAAACTCAGCAGGGTGTTCGGTCTTTGTCCATAGGCTCCTCAGAAAGTTGGGCACTAGGGACAGTACAGTGGAATACACCCCTCTGGCCTTGGGCACCCGCCCTGTGAAACTCCTTCTCTCTGTTTCTCTCTGAATCACACACCGGCCACCAGGATGTGCTTGACCCTGAACTTTTGGCAAGTCAGGGTGCTCAGCGACACCCTTGTTCAGCCTCTTGATAAAAAAATACATGTATGTATCCATCCATGGAATTGCAGGCTCAACAGATTAGATATAAATATCTGTAGTACACACTGAAGTAAGTTAACTCTTAATAGTTTTACAGATATGTATGCTAAAGAAACTCTCCATATTAATAGAGGGGAATCATGATATATTCAATGGAAAAGGACAGGTAACCAATGGGGCACCCTCTTGTCACAGAAGCTGCAGCATTTCAATGGGTTGTCACCTCCTTAATCTTTTTTTTTTTTTTTGGCATCGTTTATTGATTATGCTATCACAGTTGTCCCATTTTTTTCTCCCCTGTATCCCCTCTGCCCTGCACCCCATCCCATCATACCCCACTCCTTAGTTCATGTCTGTGGGTTGTACATATCAGTTCCTTGGCTCGCCAATTTTGTATAATATTCTTAACCTCCCTCTGTCTAATTTTTTTGTTTTGTTTTGTTTTTTTGCCAACATTTCTCTGCCACCACTTTCCCCATTTGACTTTGTTGATGGATCCTTTATGTATGTTACTTGATGACCCTTCCCCTTCTTTTCCCCCATTATCCCCCTCCCTCCTCCTCTCTGGTTACTGTCAGTTTGTTTTTTATTTCAATGTTGCTGGTTATATTTTGCTTGCTTGTTTGTTTTGTTGATTAGGTTCCACTTATACATGAGATCTTAGGAAACCTGTATTTCACCGCCTGGCTTATTTCACTTAGCGTAATGCTCTCCAGTTCCATCCATGCTGTTGCAAAGAGTAGGAACTCTTTCTTTCTCTCTGCTGTGTAGTAATTCCATTGTGTAAATGTACCATAGTTTTTGATCCACTCATTTATTGTTGGGCACTTAGGTTGCGTCCAATTCTTGGCTATTATAAATTGTGCTGCTATGAACATTGGGGGTGCATAGATTCTTTTGAATTGGTGTTTCAGGATTCTTAGGGTATAATCCCAGCAGTGGAATTGCTGGGTCAAAAAGCAGTTGCATTTTTAGTTTTTTTGAGGAAATTCCTGACTGTTTTCCACAGTGGCTGCACCCAGCTGCATTCCCACCAACAGTGTGCTAGGGTTCCCTTTTCTCCACAACCTTGCCAACACTTGTTGTTTGTTGATTTGTTCATGATGGCCATTCTGGCTGGCGTGTAGTGGTATCTCATGTGGTTTTAATTTGTGTCTCTCTGATGGCTAGTGATGCTGAGCATCCTTTCATATGTCTCTGGGCCCTGTGTGTGTATTCCTTGGAGAAGTGTCTGTTCAGGTCCTTTGCCCATTTTTTAATTGGTTTGTCTTCCTGGAGTGGAGTCGTGTGAGTTCTTTATATATTTTGGAGATCAAACCCTTGCCCGAGGTATCATTGGCAAATATATTTTCCCATACAGTTGGTTCCCTTTTCATTTTGCTGATGTTTTCTTTAGCCATGCAGAAGCTTCTTATTTTGATGAAGTCCCATTTGTTTATTCTTTCCTTTATGTCCCTTGCTCTAGAGGACATGTCAGTGAAAATATTACTGCATGGAATATCTGAAATTTTTCTGCCTATGTTCTCCTCTAGGACTTTTATGGTGTTGTGACTTATATTTAAGTCTTTTATCCATCTTGAATGTTGTCTATATCTTTCTTGAAGTCTTCCTGGATTTTCTCTATATATTTGGGTGCTCCTGTGTTGGATGCATATAGGTTTACAATGTTTATGTCTTCTTGATGGATTCTTCCTCTGAGTGTTATGAAGTGTCCTTCTTTTTATGGCCTTTGTTCTGAAGTCTATTTCGTCTAAGTATTGCTACTCCAGCTTTTTTTTCCTATCCATTTGCTTGGAATATTTTTTTCCAACCCTTTACTTTCAGTCTGTGTATGTCTTTGGTTCTGAGGTGGGTCTCTTGTAGGCAACATATATGCAGGTCGTGTTTTCTTATCCATTTGGCTACTCTATATCTTTTGATTGGAGCATTTAATCCACCTACCTTTAAAGTTATTATTGATAGGTACTTATTCATTTTTTCCCTTTGTATTTGTGTTCCTCTGTCTCTCACTCTTTTTCTTCATCTTCTTAAAGCAGTCCCTTTAGCATAACTCACAATGCTGGTTTGCTATGGGTGTATTCTTTTAGTCTTCTTTTGTCTGGGAAACTCCAGTTTCACCTTCCGTTTTGATTGAGAGCCTTGCTGGGTAGCGTAGTCTTGGTTGCAGGCCTTTGCTTTTCATTACTTGGACTATTTCTTGCCATTCCCTTCTGGCTTGTAGTGTTTCTGTAGAGAAGTCTGCTGCTAATCTTATCGGGGCTCCCTTGTATGTTACTTCCTATTTCTCCCTTGCTGCCTTTAAGCTTCTCTCTCTGTCTTTGATCTACCATTTTGATTATGATGTGTCTTAGAGTGGGCCTCTTTGGATTCCTCTTGATTGGGACCCTCTGTGCTTCCTAGACTTGTGTGACTTTTTTGCTCCTCAAGTTAGGGAAGTTTTTCCATCATTACTTCTCAAACAGGTTTTCTATCCCTTGTTCCTCTTCTTCTCCTTCTGGTATTCCTATTATACGGATATTATTACATTTCATGTTGTCCTGCATTTCCCTTAGCCCCTTTTCATTCTTTTTGAGTCTGTTTTCTTGCTCTTTCCGGGAGTTTTTTCCCACCATGTCCTCCAGCTCACTGATGCTATCCTGTGCTTCATCTAGCCTGCTTTTGATTCCTTCTACTGTGTTCTTCAGTTCAGAAATTGTATTCTTCAATTCCTCTTGGTTCTTGTCGATAGCTTCTGTGTGCTTTTTCATGCTGATATAGTTTGCAGTAAGTTCCTCGTAGTTTCTCTATAGTTTTTGGTAATTCTCACTGAGCTCACTGAGTTCATTGAACTTCCTTATAACCAATGTTTTGAACTCAGTATCTGATAGTTTACCTGCCTCTATCTCATTTAGCAGTCTTTCTGAGGAGTCCTCCTTTCCTTTCGATTGGGGGTTGTTTCTTTGTCTTCCCATTATTTGGCTGCCAGAGCCAAACCACAACGCCCAGGAGACAAACCCACATCTACAAAAATAACTCCCCCCTGCAATTCCACTATCAACAGCAAATAAACCAATATTAATAAGGCTATAAAGAGAGTAAGACTATTATAGGAAAGGAGAGAAATAAACTATAGTATGAAAGCTAGTGACTTAATATGCACAAACTTGATGGACAAGAAATGAATGTTAAAAAACCATGTAGTAAAGAAAATATCTCAAATCATGGAGAAGACCACAGTGGATTTCATCTCAGTAGCCTCTAGTATTTACCGCTGTTTTTTCTTTCGGAATCCGCCTCTGGTGATGTCAGATGTTGACCAAGACTTCCAGGGATCTACGGTATGTGGCTGTCTCGCTCAGTTGTTAATCTAGTCCCTCTGCACACAGCAGTCAGGCTTAAGCACCACAGGGCCAGGGCAGAGTCCCTCCGGGGGGCGGGGCTATTGTTTCATCTCAGGCTGCCGCTCAGGGGAGTGGTCTTCCTGAGCAGGATGGCTACTGCCGTGTGGGGGATGACTCAGCACTGGGACCCAGTGGCTACTCTCTCAGTTCTCTCCCCAAAGCCTCCGTCCCCAGTCTCTCCTCAGGCGCCTCTAGCCCACTCTGCCCCTACCTTTGCCAGAGCCCAGGGTAAGTGGCAGCAAATGAAAATTTGTGCGTTGGCCCATTAAACGGCTCTCAGTCTCTAACCGCCCGCCTCTGGCAGAGAGTGAGCCTGCTGCTTTTCGCAGCTGGCTGTTATCTGTGTACTTTTGGGGCTCTGGTGCCGTAGGCTGGGGATCCCCGCTACGGTTTAGACCCCACTTCTCTGAGGGGGATCCAACTGGCTGCTGAGATATCCCTCTGGCACTGCCACCTGCGGGTGCCCAGCCAGCCTTCTCGAGTCTCTGCCATACTCCTTACCAGTCAGGTGTGCTGAAACTGATTCTTCTGTCTGTCCGAGGTTATAAGACTTCTCGCTCTCTATTGTTCAGTCGTTTGTTCCAGGTGATTTCTCCACGATTTGGTTGTAATTCCAGACTGGCCCAGGGAGGAGGTCAGTGTGACTTCTATTCACTCCTCTGCCATCTTGCCCTCATTCACCTCCTTAGTCTTTAGTCTCACCTTCAAATGCACCTGGGCAGGGCCAGGATCCCCAAGGGCTCTGTGGGCAGCCCCTGAGCTGCCCTTGTCCCACACTCCTGTGGGATAATCGGAGACACTGCCAGTACAGTTCTGGCTTCCGTCCCCAAAGGATTATATGTGAGTTTATCCAGGAGAACGTCAGAGTTACTGCTTCTTTCTCATATCATTGCACACTACTTCCCTGGCAACAGGAACTTTTATTCTAATGACTGAAACTTATGCAGTTATTAGGGTGGGGGCTGTTTAGTGTTCTATACTGGATAAATTTCCTACCTTGATTGTTTACTTTAATAGTCAGGAAAGGCTTTTTTTCATGGACTCTGACACAGTTCTGAGAATGGGAGAGTCCCGACTCTCCCCAACTTTAGGGCAATGCCAGCTCTAATAAAAGTGACCCCTGGTGACCTATAAAGAGTTGAGCTTCTCCATCGAACACCCCCGTGGGGGCACTATTACCATTAAGGCCCAAATGCATGCTTGTTTTCTAGTGGCGCACAGACTAAGACAATACTGAGCTAACAGCAAAGCTCGGCGTAGCCCCAGGGTCCAAGTAATTGAAACTCGGGATCAACTGTTAGGCACTTATGTTTAGTGCAAAACATGGACTTTCCATATCGCCCTTCTCTGCATCTCGTATTTTAAGCCCTCCCCTCCTGTATAAATCGCCATGTGGTGAGGGTGCCATGGGGCCTCAGAGCAGGATGTGGGAAGCACATGCCAGCATTGCCTCTGCCAGGATTTCTGCCATCGGAGCTGACTCAGGAGAGACCGCAGGGGAGCTCCTGTGAAGCAGAGCGGCTGCCTCGCAGGGCGCTCATGGTGGGGCCTCCCCTCTGCCATAGGGCCCTGGGTGTCTCCGTAACCGACTACACCTTCGAGGACTGCCAGCTGGCCCTGGCGGAAGGACAGCTTCGTCTCCCTGCAGACACCTGTCTTCTAGAATTTGCCAGGCTGGTGAGGGGACTGGGGTAAGTGCCTTGGGTTTTTTGTTTGTTTGTTTGTTTTTTCACTCTTGAACAGTTCGGAGACTCTCTTGAAATGTGTGACAATATCAGGGCTGCAGTCAGTGACAAGGCGGTGCCATTTATTCAGCAACAGTGAGAGGAAAGCTTTGTACTAGACCAGAAACTTCTAGCAGAACCTTTCAGGGGCCCCCACCCTGCAGGCGTTGGTGCCTGAGCTGGAGGTCACAGTGGCACCCAAGCACTGCCTGACCTCTCTCTCAGGACAGAGTCAAGGGGAGAGTTGCAGTGCTTATTCTGGTGGTTTGGTGTTTGTTTTTTTTACTTCAATCCACACGGAAGTAAGTGTATTAAAACACCTAGTGGTTGGTGCCAGCTCCCTCTGGAGCCATGCCAGGAGGATGTCCTGGTGTACAGACTGCCCCGCTGAGGGTGGAAGTGCTTATGCCAACGCTTAGACGAAACTTGTTGCATGCCTTCAAGTTATTAGAAGACTCTTCTTGAAAACTAGCTGCTCAGTCTATACATAATTTTGATATTTGGTAGGCCTTAAAACAGTAAACTTCCTGTTTTTAGCATTCTGCGATCTTACTGAAATAAACCTTTCTCTCTTTTTTGTTTAGCCTAAAACCTGAAAAACTTGAAAAAGATCTGGATAGATATGCAGAAAGTGCTCGGATGAAGAGGGGAGGGAAGATCAGTGTCTCGGAGTTTGCAGCGTACCTGGAAGTCCCTGTCTCGGACACGCTGGCCGACATGTTTTCCCTGTTTGATGAGGTAGCACTGTCACCTGGCAGGGGTTGGGGGTGGCAGAACCTTCAACCTCGCAAAGCATAAATTGTTTTCCTTGTAATATAAACATCCTTTAGACAATTTTGGAAGTAGAGAAGGGAAAACCACCCCTAAATGGCCCCATCCTACCAGCCCACCCTGTCTCCTAGAGTATTTTCTCCCATGTTTTTAAATGCACAGAAAAATTGACATTTAAGTTCATGTTTGCTGATAACTGTGTCCATAGTTTGGGCTTCCGTAAATCAGATCACACAGCAGTACCAGCCTGTGGCCCTGCCAGGCCCCTTCCTCAGAGGCCTCCGCTCCCTCAGCCCAGTCAGACCTTCAGAACTCCCGAACAGCGGCCTCTTTCCAGATGATTGGCTTAGGGCTTCCCTATCAGCCTTCTGTCTAGAGCATGGGGATCTCTCCCCAGGACAGCACACCTTTCCTCTCCACCAGGCACATCATAAGAACGTCATACGTGCTGGCTGAACACGGCGTCCACGCATCACTGCACCTCTGGATATGTGGGGTGGCCTTTTGGGGTTCAGAGGGTGGGAGACAGAGAAGCAGGAGGGCAGGCAACCATGGCTAACCAGAAACCAGCCACACCTGCTCATTCCTGGATGTTTGTGTCGCAGTGTAGACACCTGTGCTCTGCGTCCTGTAGGGGCCAGTCATGGAGTGTGTGTGAAGGGGCTCCTTCAGCCATGAATGTTCCATGTGAACAATGTAGCATGTTGAGTGTGAATACATAGAATTTCATGTGTGTATAATATAGCATGTTCCATGTGACAATGTTGCATGTTCTTTATGGCCTCAAGGCACAGCATAGTCTGGCATGGTAGAACCAGGAGAGTCAAGTGGGTGATTTGGGCACGGGAAACCTTCATGAGTTTGCAGGTTATGCAGCACAATGGTGTGCCATTGAACAGGTGGGCCCATCTGGGAGCCTCCCTGATATAAAGACAGCTTTATACCAGCTGAGGATGTGGATTTCTCTTACTGTCAGAGCCACAGCCATGGCTACATTTCGCTTGGGCACTTGGACAACAGTATCAGGTTTGAAATACGAGAGTGAGCATGGTTTCAGCCAGTGACATCTAATGATGAGTTATTAGTGAACCTTCATCACACACCAGATGTTTTACTACAGCGAGCGGGTTGTTCATTTTTATTTTTGAGTATTTCAAGGGCGCAGTGGTCTTACAAGGTAGGAATATTCTCCTTTTCACAGATTCTCAGACCGGAGGCTAAATACCTTCCCAGAGCCAGGAGCACATGGGCCTGGGACCTGGTATGAACTCGGCCTGTTTGGTACCCGCGGCAAGCCTGGTGCCTTGTGTGTCCACATCCCGCTTGGGACATACCTTTATTTTGCATGCTCACTGTGTGGGCATCAGCAGACAAGGTTCTCAGAGCCCAAATGTGAACTTTGCTCTTGGAAGGTCTGCTTTTCTAAAAGCAAAGCTTTTGCAGGCAACAGTCATCATGCTTCATATTACCAAAAATTAATTTTTACAACCTAAAAAAGTGGCATTACCTGGGAGAAACCAGTGGTTATGAGCGTTCTTCTAAATGCTCTTTTCGTGTAGACAAATGATCTAGTTTTTGTGGAGCTAACCTTTCGTTAACACCCAGCGACCACTGTTGAACCCCAGCTCTCCCATGTCTCTCTTTCTCAGAGTGGGGGCGGTGAGATGGACCCGCGGGAGTATGTGGTCGCCTTGTCTGTTGTCTGCCGGCCGGCGCAGACCCTGGACACCATGCAGCTGGCATTCAAGGCAAGTGCGGGGTTCATGTGAG
The DNA here is from genome assembly GCA_004026545.1 of Mormoops blainvillei. Lineage (NCBI taxonomy): Eukaryota > Metazoa > Chordata > Mammalia > Chiroptera > Mormoopidae > Mormoops > Mormoops blainvillei. The sequence goes on along the minus strand of PVJD01006164.1, from coordinate 61,372 downwards.
TTTAATTTATGGGGACAGTGAGACATGGATTACCTCAGGTCTGCGACGCATCTTTATAGTTCATAGGGCAACAAGCTGTTCTGACCTTGCTGCCTGGTGGGATCAGAGCCCACTGGAGAGCTGGAACACCGAGGGGAGGAGAAATGGGCCACTCTGGACAGGCAGTTGGGGCTGGCAGGGCCTCCTGAGAACGGAGGAGAAGGACCTCGGGGTAACTCTAGGCTTGCCTTGCAGATGTACGGGTCTCAGGAGGACAGTAGCATAGACGAGGACGCCCTCTCCAGCATCCTCAAGACGGCCTTAGGGGTGGCGGAACTTACTGTGACCGACCTCTTCCGGGCAATCGACCGGGAGGAGAAGGGGAGGATCACTTTCGGTAAGAGGCCCTGGGAGCAGGGAGAGTGGCCCACTCGTGCAGGAGGTGAGGGGCACACCCAGAGCCCCTGTCCGCCTGTGCTCACCAGGCACCCTCTGTCTCCCACACACGGACATTATCAGGAGGAAGGTCCTTTCCTGAAACCTGGCCAGGATGGGTGGTAGCTTTCGAATCTGATTTCTTCAGGTGGTCAGTAGAACCAAATTCCAAGCTTGGCTGTAGATCTCAGACCCAGGATAGATGCTGTCTTGGGGGCTGCGGGCATGTGTGCCAGGCCGGGGCAGGGCATCTGCAATCAGGTCCCAGTGCAGGAGCAAGTCCACCTGCCCATGAGGACTGACTGCTGGGCAGCTCCTCCTGGGGAGGTTTGGCTTCATTATCTGTGGCTACACAAAGCAGGAGGGCCCAGATCCTCAGGAAGCAGGACCTGAAACCCTCCTTGGGCTGAGGAAGGGCCGGGAACAGGATCTCGGAAGGCAGCCTGCTCCGCACACTGGCCAGCGTGCACATTGCAAATGAGCGTGTGTTCTTGCTAAAAAAACAGGCAGACATTTGCTCAGGAAAGGTCAGCGTGCACATCTTGTTTGGACATGTTTTGAAATTGCATCCAAATGTCAGACACGGGTGTGGGGTGGGGGCGTTGTTAGCTGTGTGTGTGTGTGTACACATGCAGTCACGCATCTACATTAAATAGGCCATGCTTCCTAGTGTGCTTGGGGGTTGTTGATGAGGTTTGTAGTGAGCCTGACCAGCTGCAGACTTCTCCAGTAAAAGCCTTTCTAAGTTTCCCACAAGGAGACAACACGCATGTCCCTGGAGCCTGCAGGCTCCTGCACCCAGGCCTCTGAGCATCACCTGCTCTCAGGGTGCCTGCTCTCCCCCGCAAGACTGGGCCCTGGGCCACTAGGCGATGCACAGGCATGAAGTCACTCGGGCCCTGTGGCCAGCTGGAAGGGGACCCTTCACACATGCCTGGTCTTCCCAGTGCTCAGACATGTCCATCAGTAGCACCCACCTCATGGAGTATTAGTCACCACTCTCTGTCCTGTCACCAAACCAGCTCCTGTGATGAGAAGCGCCTTCCTCTCACACACGGAGTGGCCAGAGTACACACTGAATTCCGGATCGTGCAATTTTCTTAGATTTCCCCAAGGTAGGAGTGGCTGACACAGTGGCTGCCCCTTTGCGTTTGCTGTGATTTTGTGCACAGCAGAGGAAAACTGAGTGCAGGTTCTTGTCCCCACCTCCAAGACCGTCAGCGTAGACACCAGCCCTGCCAGGGGGAGCAGCGGGCACGTGCATAGGCCCAGGAAAGAGCTCCAACCTAGCTGTCTGCCCTCAAAGCCCCAGTAACCATGGTGTCCTTGTCTTTCCAGCTGACTTCAACAGGTTTGCAGAAATGTACCCAGACTTTGCAGAGGAGTATCTGTACCCCGACCAGCCACCATTTGAGAGCTGTGCACAGACGCCCCCAGCTCCTACCCCCAACGGCTTCTGTGCTGACTTCAGCCCTGAGAACTTGGATGCTGGGAAGAAGCCTGTGCATAAGAAACTGGACTAGGACAGAAGGCGCTGAGGAGAGGAGGCTGCTTCCTGGCAGTCGCTACCTAGCCTCCACGCGGCTGCGAGCCCATCCGCTGTGACCGCCTCCAGGTTCCACTCTCCACGTAGGCTGCACATTCACTGTCCCCAGGCCTGAGTTCCAGAGGCTGGGTTTGTTGTCACTCCGCTTCTCTGTGAGGCACTGGCCTGTGGGGCGCCTGTAGGACACCTGGAAGGAAAACCTCATGCTCACAGCACCTGGTTTCTTCATAGCAAGACCATGTGGGGCATGCCCTGTGCATCATGGCCTGGCTCTGGGGGTCTCCCTGCTGGGCAGGTCCTCGGGGGGCTGGGTGGAAACCAGGTGTGGCTTGTTTTCACCCAGGGTGTCCCAGTTTTGGAATTCCATCTCAGTCTTTCCACACTGCCCCTTTGGTCAGTTGGAGGCAGCACACACAGGCGGGTGGCCTCCATACACACTCAAAATGTGGGACACGTGGCATGTGTTTCAATTCCAGCACAAACCCTCCGCCGACCTCTGGAGTCACAGTGTGGCTGACCCACCGTCTGGTTTTTAAACATTTCTATATTTGTGGGAGTTCATAAGTATTTTATAAACTTCATTTAGATACTTCAGGAAACAGCATTTTTTTAAAAAAAAAGAAAATTGTTTTTCTACTTCATTTTCTTTTGAGGGTCAGAGGATATTTATTTATAGGCCTTTTTTTGATAGAATCTGAGGCTGTTTGTGTCTTTGACTTCACTCTCTCTCCGGCCTCTCTCTACCAGGTCAGTTTCTCTCCTGTTTGGGCCGCCATGAGCACCAGCCCAGAACTGCTATTTCCTATCCTTAATCCTTTTTAATCCCCCTCTTTTTTTTATAATCGTTACCAGCTTGGTATTTCTGTTTTAATGTGACAGCATCTACTTCATTCTAGCATCAACTCCAGTGGAAGCATGGCACGTGGGTGGCGTGAGTTGGGACGGAAGGGCCAGCCCCGGCTCGTGAGCTGAGCCTGGCTGAGCAACTCGAGCAGCCCACAGCCCCGGGGCCAACGTGTGGGTCCTGCTCGGAGGGCGGCCGTCTCCCCTTTGCTCTGGCTCCATTATGAGTAGGAGAAAGGAACCACCCCTGCAGACAGACAAGCTGCGCGGATAGAAACAGTGTGGAGAGTAGCATGAGCAGGTGACAGCCTCGTGCAGATGTCCTTCCTGTCATGGTGACGAGGGTGGCACCAGTTCTGACAGTGAAGAACTCAGGCCCCCTCCCTGAGTCAGGTGAGGAGCAGTGCCTCCTGGCACAGGAAAGAAGGCACAACGGTGTTGCCTTTTCTCTTCCTGAAATCACCTTGATTCATTTCCTTGGGACATGACTGGAACCTGTCCCTGAAGCACAATGATAACCACAGACTCCAATTTGTGCCCTGAAGCAAAGCTCCTGGGTTCCTTTGGGGAAAATCATTTTTTGTTTTAATTTCTAAAATGAATGTTATATTAGCGGCTTGAAAGTGACCACCAGGGCCAGAAGCACAGGGAGAATGTTTACTGATTTCCTGAGGCAGGATGTGCGTTTTTGCCTCTAGATGTTAGGAAACCCTTGACTCCAGTTCAGTTGTCGCTTCCACCTTGTTCCAGCTGCTCACTGCCAGCCAGGACGCAAACGGACGGGGTAAACTGAGGCCCATCCCGGGGCGCTCGGCTTGTCAGACACAACAGAAACTCAGATGCAGCCTTGGTAGCTAACGGTAATTGATTTTATAATCATAAAATGCATAAAGGTTCATTTTTAAATGAGAAAAACCTACCAATGACCAAATGAAGGAGATGAATAAACTAAGATATTCTGAGGGAAGGGGCCTGAACGTGGGGCCTCCGTCCTTCATGTCTGTGGATGAAGGGTTTTTTGAATGAAATGCCGCTGTGCATTTTCAGGAAGAAAAACCTCTGATAAGCAGACTTCGAATGGATGTTTGCTCCTCCTGATCCACTTTCTCTGTCACAGTGACTAAGTGGCGTTCGGAACTGTGAGTGTACATAGTGTCGGAACTTAATCCCTTTAGTGTGAGACAAGGACAGAACGGGCAGGTGCAGCCCCGGCCCTGCTGCTGCCTGCGGGGGGCGGGGGGGCCCTGCTGGAAAGGATGCCATGTAAAGAACTTTGCGTTTTCAGTGGAATGAATAAAAGTCCTATGTACTTGAAGATGCTCTTTGTTATGTGTGTTTTTTTTAATTAGACAACACAAATGTTTCTTAAGCTGTGGTGGGAGAACCAGTCAAGGTGAGATTTCTAGTATTTTGGGGAAACAACAATTGAAACTCTGTAGAAGCAGCAAAGGGAAGGTTGGGAGTGTTTCAATATCATATGGACAGGGGCTGACATTTCACAGAACTGAGATTTTCATGGCTGCCTCCCTGGTGAATTGATTTTAGTAATTTCTCTGTATTAAGCACACACACCTTAAATACACCTTGTAGTCCTCCCATTAAATCAGTAAAGGATTTAGAAAAAAGAAGTAAAACAAATAGAACTGTTGTATTACAGTCCCAAACACTACGTGAAAACATCGAGGTTATGTAGCCACTGGCTTCGGGGCTCAGGCAACCCTTAGGCATATGGTTTGTTCACAGAAACACGTCAGGAGCCGCTGGCACAAGTAACGGAAAGACACGCTCCACTGTGACGTCATTGATGCAGCATTTTTATTTCTTTGTGCTTGTGGACCCTTTTTAACATAATGTGTATTGCCTTTTTGGCTAAATTTATTTATTTTTTTTTAAGTAAAGGAAAGGGATAAAGCAAAGACAGGATCTGGGCATTTCACATCCAAGGATGGACTCAGGTTTCCGGTTGAAGTCACTGCAGCCATAGAGCAGAAAGAGGGTGGCGTGACTGCCTCTGGTGACAAGGGTGTGTGCCTGCCACGGACCCGCCTCCTCTGTGTGTGCAGCTGTCCTGCATTGACTGGAACAGGCTGTAATGGGACACGGGCCAACATGCTGCTGGAGACTCCATCAGAATCCTGGAAAGAAAGTCTCTACCCTCTTTTTTTTGCCACCCTGCCAGTCTTGGCTATCAACATCCTTGTCCCCCCGCCCCCACCTACATCTACTGACCCAACCAGGATCTGCTGCTAGGATAGTGTCAGACCCCAGCTACAGCTTACAGGGATAGGTGCTGGCAGTCAGAGACTGATAAGTGACCAGCACTGTCCATCCCACAGCTACTCAGCATCCATTCTCACCCTTCTTCCCATATGTGAGGTACACCCATTATGTGTTTCCTCCTGACATGACACCATCATGCCTCCAAACAGACGTTTTTGCCTTCTCCCAAAAATGTGACATCCCATGACTCTTCAAATCATTCTCTAGGCGATGTTAATTCTAGCATAATCACGTGCCTGCCTGAATACAATCTAACATGAAAACTAAGTTACAAAGTTTGTCATTCAACCCTGAGGGGGAAAAAAAAGTTCATCATTTACCACCATCTTCCCTCTATAAAATTGTAACAGACAACGAGAAGTGGGGGAAGTGACTTAAGTGGTTAAACTAATGTGCATGCTGTCTTCCTCACATGCACACACCAGACCAGGGAGACAGTCTGCATGGTCACCATTTCTGTAGCCAGTTAAGAGGTTGCAGCAATTGTACCTAAATCCCCTACCCCACCCCTCCCCCTAGTCCATGGTCCATGTTTGCTTGGGTCCAACCAGTACCTTTGAAGGTTAGGATTCTTTACCTAGTGAAGGGATTCAAATTTTTATTCCAAAGCATCTGTCTTGCATTAATTAGTTACAGTATAAGTTGTGAAAGTACAAAAAGGAGCCCAGTGGTGCAGTAACCACACCCCACTTCCTATCTGTCATTAGTGTTGGGGACACTCTGCTGTCCTAATTGGTTCAGTCACAGGAGTAGCCCTACGTAGCTGGTGACCATCTGAATTTCAAGTGTGACAGGTTCATTGTGTTCCCAAGTAAGAGCATCCATCCTTGGAAATAAAGCCCTTTTAGGCAGAAGAGCCCAAAGCTGCCGAGAAGAGAAGCAGAAACATGGATGGGCTGGCCAGTCAGCCTGGCTTCTCTGCTGTGGTACCAGGGACTTGGTATTCAGGATCAGCAAGTACATCACTCCTCTCACCGTTCCTCACGTCACTTGCAGCTCTGCCCAGCATCTTCACTGTGTCCCAGTCTGACAGCACCGACCCCCTCCTGGGACCCTGCCAGGGGAACAGCACAGGGAACAGAAGTGACAAACCACACGTTAGGTGTTGAGTCTTCTACATCCCAAGTGAATCACATGGCCGCACTATATCTCAATGAGTGCTCCAATGGAGGTGGGCACTGCAAGGCAGGGAAGGAATATATGAATACAAAATGCAACACAAGCCACCTTCCATTCCGTCAGGCCAGCTGCTTCTGGTTGGGGGAAACTTGGGAGGAGTTGGAGTTCAAGTGCGTCTCTACTGCCGTGTTTCCTTGCAGTAAAATGAATTCTTTAGCAATTTAATACAGGGTGGGCAATGGTGGGCAGCTGCTCACTTAACCCACAGGTGGTGCAGAAGCAAAACCAAGAACAGAAAAGACAAATCCATATCAGATTAAGAGCATTAAAATGAGGACAATGGGAGCATTTGGTGAAATCAACAGGAAGCTCCGAAAATGGTCCCAGTCAGGGGTAAATCCTCCACCAGCTTCTGACGAGGTGGGAATCCAGTGATGATCATGTCAGTTGAGGCTGTTCTTGTTGATCTGTGTTGCTGATCATGCGTCATCTCAGTCCCTCCAGTGCCACTTATTGTGGAGTCTAGTAAACACACACTAGGAAAGAGGCAGTCTCTCTGCCATGTGTGCCTGACCCTGGGCGGGGCCACGAAGAAAATATCAGTGAGCCATGTGTGTCCCAATGAAGCACATACCAAAAAGAAAACTGACCACAAAAAAAAAAAAAAGGTGTTTAATCACATGTGATTGGAGTTCCAGAAAAGGGGGAGATTAGGACAAAATTACTTGACAAGTAATGGCCAGAATTATAAACCCAAAATCCAAAAAGCTCAACAAGTCACAAGCAGAATAAATACAACAAAAATACACAAAGACACACTATAAAATCCTGAAAGCCACTAATAAAAAGAAAATCTTAAAAGCAGCCAGAGAAAAAGAAACATTATTGTAGGACAAAAGTTAAGAGTGACATGCATGTGGCAGCTGGGTCTGCCCAGAGGATCAGTGTTATTTGAAGGAGGACTTAGATCAGTTAAAGACATATATTGTTAAGTTCCCCAAAGAAAACATAGAGGCGTAACCAATAAGCCAATTGCACACATAAAACAGGACATTTTCAAGTAATTATTTTATCCAAACTAAACAGGAAAGTTAAGGAAAAAAGAACAAAGTGCAGATAACACAAATAGAAAACGAATAGCAAATGGTGGACTTAAATTCAACCGCAGTAATAATGACATTAAACATAGACTACAAACTCCAACATGACAGTTGCTAGACCAAATGAACAGAAAAACACCTGTTTAAATGCATATTGAAAGTAAAAGAATTGGGAAATATATGTCACATACAAACATAAGAAAGTTGATGTGGCAAGAATAACATCCCACTGAGTAGCCTTTTAGACCAGAAGAATCACCTGAGTCAGAGACAAACGTGGTGCCATGATAAAGGGTTCAGTTCAACTGGAAGACATGGTGACCCTAAAGGTGTATGTACATAATGACAGAGCTTAGGAGAAATAAACAAATCAAACCTAATTGGAGATTTTAACACAATCCTCTCAGTAATCGATAGAACCACCAGGGAAACATAATTATGTAGAACATTTGAACAATGCCATTTGCCAAATGGACTTAATTGCCATTTCAAGTGCACATGAAGCAGTTGACAAAATAGACTATATGTTTGCCTAAAGAGTAAATCTCAATAAATTTCAAAATATTTAAATCACACAGAGTATGTTCCCTCATGAAAATGAAGCTAAGTAATGGATTCTGCCCATATTCCAGGGGCAGAACCGAGCTGCACAGCCCTCCCACTGGGCACCTACTGAGGAGGATGGCAGACACGTCCATACTGACAACAGGGCTGATCTCCGCCATACAATATCGTCAGGAGCTGGTTGGATTCTGCTTAATTCTTTGAAATGGAATAAAAGCAAAGGAGTCCAGAATTTTGCTTCCAGTCAAAATGGTGGAACAGAGACTGGATCCACAGTCCCTCCTGGTGAAAAACTCAGACAGGCATTTTTCTCAGTAGTGAGAAAATAGACAATACACTACTCTGGTCCAGATGAACAAAACGTAAAAGCACGAGCTGAAAGAATGGCCAGAGTGTTTATAAGTAACTTACCTGCAGCCCCAAACAAAGCTTCAGAATATTCCCAGGAATGCAGAATTATCCAGCACCCGACAAAGTAGGAGTTACGATGTCTGGCATCTAATCAGAAATCACCTTGATACAAAAAAGCAAGAAAAGATGACCTATAATTAATGAAAACAAACCCAGAAATGACTCAGGTAATGGAATTAGTAGATGAGGTTCATTTGTTATACAAATAACTGTATTACCTTGTTCAGAAAGCCAGTGGGAGATGAGACTGAGCATGTCCAATGGAGACATGAGAGATCTTTTATGAGATAAAAATGAATTCTAGCATGGAAACTGCAATGTTTGAAATGCAAATTACATAGGTTAAGAGTAGGGGTGGATTTGCCATCACAGAAGATACAGCGGTACAGACTATTCAGAACAAAATAAGATGAAAACTGGAACTGAGCATCAGTGAATCATGGAAATGTTCCCAAGGAAAGGGGCAAACAGAAAAAATATTTAGAGAAGTACTTTTCCAAACTTGATATAAACGATGAGCCTGCAGGTCCAAAGAGCATAGTGAACTCCAAGCACAGGAGCCATGTTGGAAACCACACCAGGCGCATTGTGATCAATGTTTAAACAAATGATAAAGAGAGAATCAGCCAGGAAAGAAAAAAACACACTTCATACAAGGAACAAAAACATGCAAGAAAGCAGGTTTCTCGTTAGAAATAAGACCATCTGGAAGACAGTGAAGCAACATCTACAAAACAGGAAAAGAAAAAGACCATTGCCAACCTAGAATTCTTTACTCAGCAAACATACCTTTCCTTTTCTCAGCAAACAGAGAAATAAAGCCGTTTGGGACATAGAAACGCAGAGAAGATTCCTCAGCAGCACACCCTCACTACAAGGGATGTTGAAGCAAGCCCTTAAAGCAGAGGAAAAATGATAGCACTTTGAAATCTGGATCTACACAAGGAGTGAGGAGGATCATAAACGGTAATCGGATGGGCAAATATAAGCAGTTTTTCTGATTATTTAAATCTCTTTAATAGAAGATTGAATATCTGAGTCAAAATTGATCATCCATTCTTGGGTTCATAGCATGTAGAAGTAAAATATTTAACAACAGCTCAAAGGCCAGAAGGGAGCAAGTGGGAGTCCTGGGGTAAAGCCCCTACAGTATGTGTGCAGCAGTGTGACATCGCCTGAATGTGGACTGTGACAGAGGGAAGGTACATACTATAGCACAAAAGCAACCACTGACATAACACAACAGACATTTGGCTAATAATCCCACAAAAGAGGAGGGAAATAGAATTTTAAAAACTCAATCCAAAAGACAGCAAAAAAGGACGAAAAGGGAACAAAGAACACATTGGAAAAACAGAAAACAGGTAGTGGATGGTAGATTTAAATGCACCCACCTCAATATACATCAAATGTAAGTGGTCTAAATACCCACCAACAAACAGCAGAAATGGTCATTTTGGATATAAAAGACCCAATTATTTGATGCATATAAGAAACACAATTTGCACATGAAGACCTGTGTCAGCCAAAAGGAAAAAGAATGGGTGCTAACTCTAATCAAAGAAACATGCAAAGGCTGTTTTAATACCAGTCAACTTCAGAGCAGAGGTTATGAGCAGGTCTAAGCAAGGTCACTTCAGGGTAAGGATTCAGGTCCGCAGGAGGACCTACACCCCTAAGTGTGTGTGCCCTGGCAACGGAGCTTCAGCAGGACGGAGTAGAGAGGCTAGAACCACAAGGAGAACCAGTCTACACACATATACTGGGAGATGCCAACACGTCTCTACCAATAACTCAGAACAATTATGAAAACTTTGTAAGGACACAGAAGACAAAATTTGACTCATACATTTGTTCACCCAAAAATAGCAGAACACACATTCTTTTCCAATGCATGTGAAAAATGTCCTTTCTTAGGAGTGGGATCATCAGAGGCAGCAACTTGCCTTCCCTGTGGACGTGTATCTGAACCAGTCACAGACCGATGGGCCCATCGTAACCTCACCACAATGGCAAGCCTCGAAATTTCCACCTTTCCTTTTTTCAGTCTTGAGCAAGCATGTGTCTCACCAATAATCTTGATATTTTTTAATTTCTTGCTCACCAGCTTGCTTCAGCATGATGTCAACGCAGTGTACCAAAGTGATCTGCTGTGGAGTGGCAGGATGATAAAGGTCTCTGTGATCAGAAATGATAACAGGTTAGCTGATGCAAAGGTGTACTGCTGTCCCTGTCACATGAAAGGAAACAGTCTCTTCTGGTCTTTCCAAGTGTGTGGGCGGGGAGGGGTGGCGTCGACTGCATCGGCAGCAGCACAGACCAGAGTTTGTGCTGATTTACTTCTGGAACTGAGGGCTGCCCAGCAAGCCCCTCAGGTGAAGCAAGTGGGTCTGAAGAGCTCATCGGAGGGCCCCTAGAAACTAGTCACTGACACATCTGACTTGGAACCTCGGGAGAGTAATGGCTTCCCCTACGCTTTCGCCTTCCTAACTGCATGTGACTCTCTGTCCTGGACAAACACTAACAGAGAACCGCACAGGGAAGAGGCCCTGGGAGACAGAACCCCTGGCCTCTCCCTCATGGTGCAGAGATCTGAGAAGCAAGCGGTGGTGCTGCCAAGTGACAAAAGATAACACAGCCCATAGGGATCCCAGAAACCACTAAGACAAAGGAAAGCACTTGAGTGAGTCCCTGAGGTGCAGTGATGGGAGACACAAGGACACCATCTGGGCAGCAAGACTGGAGGGTGAGCCATTCAAGTTGGAGTGAGGAGGCCGAGGCTCAAATAACAACAACAATGAAAGCGAACAGAGTGCCACCTGGGTTGCAGTACATCCAGAGGAAATGTATAGTTCGGCTGGAGAGTTTGGACCACAGAAACTAACCAATGGAAAAATAGGCAACTATTAACTCAAAGGAAAACAAAAAAATTCCAAACAAGAGAGTGAAATCCTAGGACACCATAGCTCAATTTAAATAATAGAAACATTATGCTGCTGTGAACATCGGGGTGCCTAGTGGTTGGGGATTCTTAGGGTATAGTACCAGCAGTGGATTCGCTGGGTCAAAGAACAGTTCCATTTTTAGTTTTCGGAGGAAATTCCATACTGTTTTCCACTGTGGCTGCACCATGTTCATAGCAGCACTATATACAATAGCCAAGTGCTGGAAGCAGCCTAAGTACCCATCAGTAAATGAGTGGATCAAACAACTGTGGTACATTTACACAATGGAATACTACGCAGCAGAAAGAAAAAAGGAGCTCCTATCATTCTCAGCAGCATGGATGGAACTGGGGAATGTTATGCTTAGTGAAATAAACCAGGTGGTGAAAGACAAATACCATATGATCTCACCTATAAGAGGAATCTAATGAGCAAAATAGAACCACCAGCATGGAAACATGGAACTGACAGCTGCCAGAGGGGAGTCAGGGGGATAATGGTGGAAAGAAGGGGAAGGGACTAGATAAAGAACACGTATGAATGACCCAGAGACATGGACAACAGTGTGGAAATTGACTGCAGGGGTTGTGGGATGGGCAGAGGAAGGCAAAGGGGGAAAACTTGGGACAACTATAATAGAATAACAATAAAAAATGATTTTAAAAAAGAAAGAAAAACATATGGTCTGGGGCTGCTATGCATGAGTGTTTGTGCTCATTCTAATTTCCCAGTTGAAGCCCTAAATCCGTGGAGGGGAGGCATGTATTAGGAAGTGGGGTTTGGGGAGGTGGCTCTGTTTAGATGAAGTCATGAGACTGGGAGACCATGATGGCATCAGTGCCCTTATAAGGAGAGATCAGAGGGTGTGCTGGCTCCTCTCTCCCCAACGCCACCCATTATTTTCTCCTCCCCAGACATGAAGACACAGCCCTAAGGTCCTCACCAGAACCCCACCATGCCGGTACCCTGATCTTGAACTTCAGCCTCCAATTGAAAGAAATAAAGGTCTGTTGTTCGAGCTGCCCAGCCAGGGTCATTCTCTTATGGCCACTGTACATATTATAAAAAGGGACTTCATGCAGAGAATTAGGCTAAACTTGCTGGATGGTTTGAGGGGAGCAAAGGTGGGAGGGATGGCAGTACCCAGCATTGAGGGGCTGTGGGGAACCCACCCCTGCTGCCTGGGCCTCCTCCCCCTTGGACTCAGCAGGTGTGCCTAGGGCATTTGGGAAATGCAGTTCCCGGCCTCCAGCTGCCATGCTATAGAGAGTGCTGTGTTGCAGAGCCCAGCCATCCATCAGGACAGCCGTAAAGATGCACGGGAATGTGGCACTGGATTCCAAAGAGCCTGTGGCTTAGAGGGAGCAATTGACCTCTTGCTCAGAGAGGAGCACCAGCAGGTGTGCCTGGTTTGCTGGTGGCTGTCCTTCGCGGAGGTCCTCCTGCGCAGGACCATGCTCTGCGCCGCCTCCCTTCTCCCCACTGATGAAGGACTGTCAAGCAGCAGAGAATTGTTCTGGGCACTGCCATGCTCTGAGTTGCTCCCTCCAGAACAGGCCTACTAAGATCCCACTTTGGAATGGGTTGAATTGTGCCCCACAAATTCATATGTTGAAATCCTCAACCCAGGACCTCAGAATGTGGTCTTATTTAGAGATCTTTAGAGAGGTGATCAAGTTGAAATGAGGGCATCAGGGTGGGCCCTGATCCAATAGGACTTGGGACGCTTGAAGACAGACACGTGCAGAATACCATGTGAACTTGAAGGCAGAGACAGGTGATTCTTCTACAAGCCAAGGACCACCAATAGAGGTGGTCCACCAAGGACAGCCAGCACACACCATAAGCTGGGAAAGGCCTGGGGCAGATTCTCCCTCATGACCTAAGAAGTAACCAGCCCTGCCCATACCTTGATCTCAGACTTCTGGCTACAAAACTGAGAGAGAATAGCTCTGATTTTATGTATCCCTTTCCAGGTACTTGGTCATGCAGGACACACAAACCAGTCATCTTAAAATCCCAAAGCCCCTCTCAGAGTCCTCCCATGTGCTCTGCAGCTACCACTGGTTCACAGCAGACAGCGAGCAGCTGCCCTGAGGGTGGGCGGGACAGCGCTCAAGCTCCACCTGCATCTGTCTAGTGCTATGTGTGAACAGTAGTGGCCATGAGGATAATAAACTTAGAGCAAAGTTCCAAGCATTTGAAGGTTGCTGTTTAATCAGGATTAATCAGCTCTTAACCACACCAGTTAAGAGCTACCCTCTTAACCGTGAAGGTCCAGAGGGTGATGACACACAGGATCTGCAGCTCCGCATTGTCCCCGTCTCCAAGGGGCCCAAGCTGTAGCCCGGGTGGTCCCCAGTCATTCTGCTCTAAGAGCACCCCCTCCCCAGGTGGTTTATCATTTATCTTCATTCCTGTGGTTCCAAGGGAGGGGTGTGGCAAAAGTGGAGGGCTCCTGGTGCAAGGCTGTTCTGTTTCTTGGCCTGGCTGCAGGTTAGACAAGTGTGGTCTCCCCTTGACACTTCTCAGAGCCACGCGCTGGCGATGGTGCACTCAGTCTATATCACACACCACACTCCGTGAGTCCTAGTCACTGCTCCTTTTTCTCCTGTGCTCTGTTGCTTTGGGTCACAGTTGCACCCCTGCTGGGCTTGCATTCCTATCTAATGTTTTTTCCTCAGGGTGCGTGTGTTTTTAATACATATCTGAACTCCAGGGTTAGGCCTTGTGTTCCCCTATTTAAAGGGCAGTCATTTCCTTGATAGCCACTTATTTCCTCGACACTGTTGATTAAAGCCCCATCACTGATTACTCCTGTTTCTGGAAACCTGTGCTGTTGAGCATGTGTGAGGAAAGACAGCCTGGGTGATGGTCACTGGCGTGTACAGTCAAGGTGGCACATCACCATCTCTTGAAATCCTTGTCACCTCCCCAAGTGCCATGGACCGCACCGGATCCCTGCAAGCCCATATGTTAAATCCTAACACCCATTGCAATGGTGCTAGGAGGTGGGCTTTGGGAAGTGATTGGGTCATGAAGGTAGAATGTGCTGTGATGAAACTGGTGCCCTTATCAAAAGAGGTCCCAGAGAGCCCCCTCGCCCTCCTCCACGGGAGGCCACAGCAGCAAGAAGATGCCTGTGAGCCAGGAAGTAGGTCCTCACCAGAGAGAGAGTATGACACTGCCTTGATTTTGGGCTTCCAATCCCTAGAACTCTGACGAAGAAATGTCTGCTGTTTTTGTCACCCTGTCAGTGGCATTTTCATTGTAGCAGCTGGGGCAGACTGGTACGCTGTCCTAGGTTCTTACTGCTTGACTCTAATCAGCCTTACAGGTCAGGTTTTAGCACCGCAGCTGGGTGCAGGCCCTGTTTTGGGCGCCAGCCAGGTGGTCAGGAAGCTGTGGGTAAGGCAGTGATGCTCATCTCCAGGTGGAAGCAGGAGTGAGTGGGGGAAATGCTACTGAGAATGTGACAGGGTGGGACAAAAGGACGCTGTTTCCATGATACTTCTGAGCAGCAACTTGCAGTCCAGAAAGAGTGGAGAGCCTAGGATTCGTGGATATCCCCTACAGCAAGGGCACCATGGGGAAATCAAAACACACGCCAGGATGGTTAATGCCTGGGATTTGGGTCACCCAGCCACTGCGATGCCAGAAGCCAGGGCTCATCTTGCAGCTATTCCGCACCTGGGGCACCTGGACCTTGCTTGGCGGCCTGAGGTCTCCATTCCTCCGCGTCACGATATGAAATCTTGCCAAGAGATTCCAAATCTGTTCGGTCCCCAGAGCTGGAGCCAGTACTGACCACCAGGCCACCTGGGGAAATCGGTTTGCGATGGGAGCTTAACTCGAGTTCCTTGGGGTCAATTGATGGCGTTGTATGCGGGCAAACCGCCAAGAGGTCCCGCGGCTCTCTGGACGCCCAGGACAGTGCGGGCCACAGAAGCATCCACATCTCCGCAGCCCGGCCCGGGCGACTATCCTGTACCTCGGGGCCAGGAGGCCCCGGTTCCCGGCCGCGGGTCAGGACAGGGCAGAGCTCGCCACTGCCAAGTTGGAGACACATACAGGACACCACCTGCACGGGACTCGGTGAGAGAGGTCCCCAGGCACCGGACCTTAGGAGGCGCGGCCTCATGGGAAGGGTTCGTGGAACTGGGAGGTTAGGGAGAAGGGTCAATGTAGCATCAAGGTGAGGGTCTCACGGCATCTGCGGGGGTGGGGAACGGAGGAGGGAGGACACAGTCTTGGTCCGGCTCAGCCCGGCGGGTTCCCTGCTCCATCCCGCCGGGATGTGCCCCTTCTCCGTGGCACCGGGTGGGCGGTGCTGGCTCGGAGGCGGGAGCCCTCCAGGCAGACGCCGGTGCGCGGGGCAGCTCCAGGGGGATGCAGGTGAGGGCTGGAGGGAGTCCTAGACTGGTCCGGCAAGGAAACAGCCCATCCCGATTATGCCACGCCTCGGACCCACAGGTGTTCCCACTCCCAAGCATCGGAGACTCCCGGACGCGCAAGACCTGGGGCAGAGTGTTCTACGGACCCAGGACTGTTGTCCACCGGCTTCTGCCCGTTGTCTGGGTCCCAGGGGGCGGGTGCAGGGCGCGGCCGGCCTCGTCCCCCGCCCACCCTGGGCGGCGCGGAAGCGGAGCCAGGCGGGCTTGCGCCCCCGACGGCGCCGGGGCGGGGCGGGCCAGGCGACACGATAAGAGCCAGGAGGCCAAGACCGCCCACCGCAGCGGGACCGAGCCCGAGCTTTCGCGGACGCTAGGCGTAGGACCCCACAGCAGAGCCGAGGCTGGGGAAGGCAGGTAAGGCCGGGGCATTTCTTGGGCGACTTCCTGCCCAGGGGTCCCCGCGCATCTTCGGGGCTCGCCGTTCGCTCCGTGGACCCCGAAGGATGCTGCCGAGGGGTAAAGGGCTGGGACAGGCACCGTCAGAAGGTGCTGCGTCCCTCAGACGACAGCGCCAAAAGTGGCTCATAGCCCCGGGTGCACAGCGCGCCCCGAAAGACAGTGCAATTGGAGACCTTAAGGCAATGGCTGAGAGATGTGTGCACGAGGCGTGATGCGAGTTTGATGCGCGGCTCCCGTGGCCCTTGGCCCCCTGGTCGTGCAGATGGAGCGCCTTGTCCCACGGCAGCGCAGGGCTCCAGGGGTCGCGCGAAGGGGCGGCTTCCCTGCGGCGCCAGCACTGGGGCGCACAGCAGTTTGTGACCGATTCCTGCATGTTGAACCAGATGCGTTGCAAGAGGAAGGGGGCCTGAGCAGAACCGCCCCCTGATCCAATCCGGGTGATTTTTTCAGCCGTTGCTCCATCGTGCAGGGGTTTACCTTTGATTTTGAAGGTGAGAGTAGGCGCACGGAGCTGCCGGCTCTGTGCTCACAGGCTGATCACAGGGGACCAAATGGGCAGAGGAGCAGACCACAGCTTACGAGCCAGCCGTGTTTTTCTAACAGACCACATTTTGCTTTCTTTACCCAAACCTGGTCTCTGAGGTCACTGCCCCAGGAGTGTGTCGGCTCACCCCAAATCCTGGACTTAGGCTTCCCTGGCAGGTGGCCAGAAGGGATTGCGAGGACCCTTGTCAGAGCAAAGAAGCTGGAATTTTCTGCCTTTACATCTCCACCCGGTCCAACTGCACACATGGCAGGCCAGTCTCCCCTGTTCCCCAGAGTCTGCAGCCCTCTTAGCTCGTTTTTCATACATCTCAGGAATGTGCTGTTGGGTCGCCAGAGGTGAAGAGGCCACAGAGAGTTGGTGCATAAAATAACTTAAGTTGTGAGTTTTCGTTCAAACTTGGATACAGTGGAAAATTCCCCAGTTAAACTGCCACTCTGTTATACTTCTGCTTGATCCTCTGTGTGTGTGTGTGTGTACGAGTGTGTGTGCATGAGTATGTGTGCACTCGCCGTGTGTGAACTGTTGAAACGATGCTGCGGGGTCAAATACCAGAAGTCAAATTTGAAGCTGCTCTTGAACCCGAGGGCCCAGCTGGCTTGTGGCTGTTACTGTGGAATTTCTTCTGTCCCCCTGATAACATTGCCCAGGGTTGATGGAAGTGATTTGGAAATGAGCTCCCTGGTAACGTTGTTAAGTATAGGAGCTTGTGGTCCCTCGGGTGAATCCCAACATGATGCTCTCACCTCTGCTGGCTCTTCCAGGTGATGCTGGTGAGCTGCCGGGCCACAGGTGTACATGGATCATGTATGCATTCCTTGAAGAAACTGTTATAATTGTTATTTAAGCTTTTAATTGCTGTGGCTGGTTTTGGTTATAGTGAAACGAATAGGTGAACACTCTTGTAAAGACTTACTGTTAGGTGCTATTTAAAGATAGTAAATTACTCCCCGCTGTGTGGAGTATGGCAGAGGTAACCGCTTGCATTATTGTTAAAAGCAAAATTAGAGATGACACCAATGCTGCACTTTCATTGGACTAGAGAGACAAGCCAGCGGAAGGGGGCAAAGCAGATGTCTATCCTGAGGTGTCCACAGCTTGTCTCCCACAACCTTCAGGAGAAATAACTCATGTGTCATCCTCAGTCCTGGCCATGTCATCTTAGCTGCTTGGAATGTATTTGTTCTGCCCCCAAAAAATGAATATAAATGCCTTGGACCTCTGCTCTTGCCACCATAGCTCTGGCTACTAACTCATTGCATTCCTGTGTGTGTTTATTTTTCATGCTGGCTGAAGACCAAAAGGAAAGAAGTACAGAATCCTAGATTCCATCCAGTCTGCCCATGAGTAGAAGCAAATGCCCAGTGGGACTGATGCCTTCTGTGGTGGCCCCAGCTAAGGAACCCAACGCCATGTGCCCGAAGGCAGTGGAACTCGTCTTGGTCAAGGAGCAGAATGGGGTGCAGCTCACAAACTCCACCCTCGTCAACTCCCCACAGACCCCCGTGGAGACCCAGGAACGGGAGACATGGAGCAAGAAGATAGACTTCCTCCTCTCGGTGATTGGCTTTGCAGTGGACCTGGCCAATGTCTGGCGATTTCCTTACCTGTGCTACAAAAATGGAGGCGGTGAGTCTCTGCCTGCCCTCCCTGTGCACTCCTGCTGGGCTAGAGTCAGGGCAGCGGAGACGGGGCTTTTGAGGAACGGGCACTCTCTGGCACCATGACACCGTTTTGTAACTTAGCATTAGCCAGGCACAGATTCGCCACGTATATGTCACAGAACCACAGAAGTAGAGTTCAGATCAATCTCACCTTGTGCCAGGACTTCACAGCTGAGGACAGTGAGACCCAGAGAGCAGGAAGCAAAAGTTAGCAGTCGGATGTCCCATGGCTCTCTCTTCTCTTTCCAAAGGTGTTTTTCACTCTAGGAGGAAAAGGCCCATAGAAGGGTATCTGTCGCTGGCTTAAAACAGTATTTACGAAGTGAGGCCCTTGAGCTTAGAGTAGTGGGAGATGCCCTGTAAATATGCCCTTCCCCTACCCCCTGCTCCTACTGCTCCCTGAACTGGACAGTCCTAGAACCATGACTGTCTCAGGACTCAAGGCAGAAAAAAAAGATAAAGGGGAGAATCACTCCAAAAATTTAACTTGAGAATCCAGGTAAGTTGGAGCTCCTGCCCACCCCCCTGGTGCCTCCATTTTCCGGACAGCCTCCCTGAATCACTGGCCACACCATAACACGCAGATGGGGGATGTGGAAAGACAGTCCTGGGGAAGACCTTCCAGCGTGCCCTTGGGTAGGCTAGCATTCCTTTGTCCAGATCAAGGGGAGGAGACTGAGGCCTCAGCAGTACAGTAACTTGCCTGAGGACACACCTTCGTAGGGCCTCTCTGCCTCCACCCCTGTTCCAGGAAGAGAACCGTGGGGAAGCTCCCTTGCATTTGAGGCAGGGCTTCAGGAAGCAGAGCCCTGGGGCCCTGAACTTTGTGCTTGGGACAGGATACAGTTCCACAGGGAACAAGGCACCTCCCTGGGGGGACCACAGCCCCTGATCGAGGCAGGTTTCAAATGCTGGGAGCTGGACTTGGTGACAGAATCCACACAGGGTCCAAGGTGGCACACAGACCCCAGAAGAGTCACGATTCAAGAGGAACAGACATTCCACAGAGGAGCAAGAGGAGGCAAAGGCAGCGAAGGAGCCACAGCGCAGACAGGGCCTCATCTGCTGTCTTTTCAGGGATTGACTCCATAACCTGGCACTGGGACTTTGGGGCTTCAGTAGGGACAGACTTGCTTTGAAAGCTTTAGAGGGGTTCCGAGCACTGATGACAGTGGGGCTAGGTATGGAGGGAGGAGGCTCATCCACCCCAACCTGAGGCTTCCCTTTGGAAGGGGGCCAGGTAGGGAGTTTCAGGAGAAACAAGGACAGGGATTGGGGCCAGGGCAAAAACATATGTGGTTGTGGAGATAGTTGAGCCTTTGAGGCCCTCAGCGACCATGTTGTCATGTTCCACAGGTGCCTTCTTGGTCCCCTACCTGCTTTTCATGGTCATCGCGGGGATGCCACTTTTCTACATGGAGCTGGCCCTCGGGCAGTTCAACAGGGAGGGTGCTGCTGGCGTCTGGAAGATCTGTCCCATACTCAAAGGTAATGGTGGGGACACCTCCTCACACCTCGCACGGCACAGACCAAGACTGTATCTCTAGAGCTTTAGGAGCAAGCCCATGCAAGTGGCAAGTTGTGTGCATTCCATCCTGCTTTGCTAGGTATCTATACACATGAACATACCATTTGAATTTTGGTCATACTTGAAAGATCTGTAACGGCCAAGAATTTGAGAGTGTATTTCCATCCTTCCAGACAAAGCCACCTGCAATTAAACTCATTAGTGGTGTTATTTTGTCCAGTGTTAAAGTGATAAATAAGATAAAACCTTCATCTATCCTCCATCAGTCACCTACCTATCACCTACCTACCTACTTATCTATCATCTGTGTATCTATCCAACCATCTATCTAGCGGTCATCTACTTATCTGTCCATCTATATGTCATTTATGTGTCATCCACTTATCTGTCAACTGTCTGTCATCTATCAACAATCTATCATCTACCTACCTACCTACCTATTTATCATTTATGTATATCTATTTATCTATTAAATGTCAACTCAACATTAAAATCAAGAGGCTTTGGCTAGAAATAAATAATAAAGATTTATCCAAGGGTGTTAGGGTTTACAAATTAGAAACACAACTAGGCAATACCCAGAGTGCTCCAAAAAAGAAAGAAAAGCTGAGAGTTGTTATAGTAAAATGTATATGCGTGAGAAGAATCAGTCCTGCATTCTTAGCTTCTAAATTGGTCTGAGATGGTAATCCTCTAGATGACTGGTGGTCTGGGTACTGGATGTCGGGTGGTTTGAACACCTTCCTCCAGTCCTTCAGAGGGCAATCAGGGTTATTAGCAGGTTTGATACATATCTGGGCTTTGATACATGAAAGGAAAGTTCAAAGGTTTAAGTTCCCAGGCTACTTAACACAAGAACAGAATTGTTTCCTCATGCTTCAACCTACTTGACTTTACTAACACGGTAGCTCAACAGTCTACCTATCTATCTATATCCATCCATCTATCTTCTATCTGTCTATCTATCTGTCTGTCTGTCTATCTATCTATCTATCTATCTATCTATCTATCTTCTATCATCTATCTCTCAGAACTACCTATTATCTATCATTTATCTGTAATCTACCGAACTGTCTAGTTATTCACTGAACCTTCCAGGCTGCCACTGAGTTGCCACAACACCATGAAGCAAACCACCTCGTGCTGAGTGCAGGTGAACAATCCTCCCATGGTCACCCCCCTCCATCCTCATGAGAGCCCCAAGGAGGGCACACACTGTCTTGTTTCCATCTTGGAGAGGCAGGCACTGAGATTAGAAGACTTGCGTAAGTGGCTGACTGGCCCTTGTCACCTTGTCAGGGGCAAGGCGGGATTCAATCCCAGACCTGCCTGACCTGCGAGTGGGCCACAGGAGGCGATGGCTCAGAGTGTGTCATTCAGACAGCTGGTTTCATTAAGAAAATGGCTCTTAAAAGCTCAGGCTTTGGGTTGTCTCAGAAGTTCTTGGCAAGTTAGTGTTTGAGGAGAACAGAAGCCTCAGGGTGTCTCCAAGGGTGCTGTATGGGCGTTAGTGGGTGTGTGCTCGGTCAGAAACTGATCCAGCCTTAGGAGTGAGGTCATCACACAGCTGCTGAGGTGGTCTCCATGGAGGGGAGTCACTCTCACACAGTGGAAATGCTGAGACTGTCCAGGTGTGACACCTCCTCCAGGCACTGTGCGTTATTCCTCCTTAATGGTCTGCTGGGTGAATCTTGATATGTTAGCAATATTTTCCGAGGCTAAGTAATTCATGCACCCACCCTAAAGTAGAACTACAGAGCAAGACTCAGACACCTCTGGGTTCAGAAGTCAGGTGCTGGGTGTACCTTTGTGCAATTTGCACACAGAAGTCAAAGCCCAAAGGAGTTGCCTGAGACTAGCCCCCGGCACCATCATTAATTCCCCAGTGGAGAAATACAGGTACCTGAAGACACCAGGAACATATTAGTGACAGATGCGGGTATTGACTTGGACATTTCAACATCCGTGTACTGGCACAATGTTGGTGCCATCGAGGGCAGTAATCCCAAGCTAACAGACAAGACACAAATAAGTTCATCATGTTCGCCCAGGCTCTGCTGGGCAGCACTAACATGTCACGTGGTTGTGCACTGCAAGGAGCTTTCTCTGTGGTCAGTATTCACAGAGCATTAAAGCACTGAGTTGTAAATTCAGCATATCTGTCCTCAAGTAACCGTCTGGGGAAATGTTGAGGAAGGATGCCTCCAGCTGTGATGCAGACTGTAGTGATACCACTTTGCATCTCTGGATTTCCAAAAGGCACATCCTTCCAGTCCAGAGTATAATTGCCAGAAGTTTTCTACAAGACATGACTTTGTGCCCCAACCTCCCACAAGGGAGTCTAACACTGAATCAAAGTAAATCAGCTTCTTTCCTAAAAACCCCACAGCTGGGTGAAGGACTGCAAAAGAGGAAATGGATGGTGGCCCCACAGGACTGGAGACCAGCAGGTGAACACTGATTTCCAGCTGTTTCCCGCCACACAAAGAGTTTTCTCCAGCAAAGCTGCCAAAGTGATTTGTTGTATTGCAGCTTATAAAATGTCAAATGCTTTCCAAGGATTTCAGAGTGCTACTTAATCCTAATGAGCTGGAGTCAATACAGGAAATATGACTGCCAGCACCCCGTTCTAGGGAAGCTCAGACCACAGATATCGTCACATCCCAGCAATATCAGAATGTGGAGGAGAAGTTGGCAGACGTCACGCACCTCTGTAACTGACTCCGAGTCCCAGCCTCATAGTCACATTCTGGCAGCTCACATCGGCTTTTGTCCAGTTTTGGAGACTTATCCATGTGGAAGGCTGAGCTGGGGCTGAATGAAACCACAGCAAGAAGCTACTGTGTGACCCCTGTGGGTGGAATCGCAGTTGGAGCCTGGTCACTTGCCTCATAACCTGGAGCTGAGGGAATTGCAAACCACAGAAAGTCAGCTATTGAGCTGGGAATCTGTGCAGTCCACACAGGGCTGTGTTCGTCAAGGATATAAACAAACCAGCACAACACTAGACTTTCATGTTTAGAGAAGAGACACCTTGAACTGTGTAATGCCAACATAGCTGCAATCCCCAACAGATGCTTTTCTACTTGTTCAGGTTCTATCTTACCCATATGATTCCCATTTGATAGGAGATGGCCGTTACTCCTTAATTAGGTGAGGCAAACCATAGTTTTCTGGACACCCTGACACACATGCCTTCTCTTTCCTTCTTTGCCTTTCAAAAAAATCAGCTAATAAAATCGCCTGTATTTTCATGACTCATTACAGATGGGTAACACATGGTAAATAACATCAGTTAAAATGTCCCAAAGAATCATTATAGAGCTAAAAGGCCATGCAGTCTTTCAGGGAACGATCAGCATGTCCGGGCCCTGTGAAAGCTTTCTCCTGTGTCTGGAGCCAAGCTCTCGGGCAGCCTGCTTCTCCCAGCCTTCCCTCCCTCACCTGGGAGCCGCGCCAGCACCTGACCAGCACTGAGCTGCATCAGAGAAAGTCAGACGGTGAAGTCCACAGTCAGGATGAGCTGCTTCAGTGGCTGTGCCTCATCCTCGGCTCCCTGTCCCACCTGTCCAGAGTCCTGCAGGGTGGGTGCAGTCTGTAGGGTCTGTAGGGCCTGCAGGTGACCTTCAGTACCCAAATGTGTCATCACAGCACCCCGGAGGGAGGACTCTCAGAACCATCCTTCTCTCCCCACTTCCCCTCTGTCCCCTTCTCTGTCATAAGCACACACGCACGCACACACATACACTTGCACACTTGCATACACACACCAAGTAGACAATAGAGACACCCAAATTGAGAGAGGAGGAATTCTCTCCTGTTTACTTCCAAAAAACTCGCTGATGAGTCTTGAGAAGTGGAAAACGGCTGCACCGGGAGCCTTTTCTCCAGCCGGTATTCCTGGAATTAGTATTTGCTCATGACGCTCTCATCTAAGCCAGCTTTTCGGACACTTTGGAGTGAGCTGGATTTGGGGGAGGTGGAGAAGGGTAACTGTCATGCTCTCTTGAGACCTGAGGAGGCTCCTTTGAAGGTCATTTGACTAATTGCTAATGACACCCTCACTTTACATATGCTCTGGAAACACTGTCAACCCATTGAATGTAAATGAACATAAAACAATTTATGATATTTTGTGCACAATAATATTTTAATCTGTTATATCAAACTCTTCCTCTTTCTAAAAAGAATTTAAGGTGGCTTAAAACAAAATGCACACAGTGTTAATATAAAAATACTAAGAAAAATAGAAATTTAAGAGAATTGACATTAAGAGCTATGACCGATATTCACATTTAGCCCTGAGCTTCCTGGAAGTCAGATAATAGAGGAACACATTTTCGTTAATATTTTCATTGGAAATGTAAGAGGGAACTGAGCAGAGACCGTTCTCATGGCCAGAAATGATAAAGGAAGCGTGTCCAGTGTGCCTTCATTCAGATGACGTGGTGATGTAATGAACAATGATCACATGAACATTGTTATAGTAAACAAAATGTGGATTTCATGTGGCTGGGCCATAAGTGACACTGAGGAGGAACAGGTGAAAGTTGGATGGGTGAGTCTACACTTCGGTGTCCCAGGCCTGTGGCTCTCTAAGGCTCTGCTGTCCTGAGGGACAGAACTTGTACTGACCAAGGAAATAGCTGATACTTGCAACCACCCTCCTAGGGAATCATCTCCGTCACTCGGGCATTTTTGGCACCTGGACAGCAGCCCCACAGACGCAGTGGTCTCAAGTGAGGCAGAGCTCCAGGGCTAGTGTACTGTGTCACCAGTGGGACAAGCCCATGTGCTCCTGTGGTGACTTTTTCACCCTGTTGTGAAGGTTAGATGAAGGGCTATCCCCTCAGCAGTGGGCTCAAGAAGGACCAAAGGCAAAGTCGATTCTTCCTTCAGAAACTAGATCTAGATCTGCTCTAGTGTTTGAGCAAAGGCTCCTTCGATTTCCCAAAGTTTCAAGCTGAGGATTTGGTACGCAAAGTTTTAACCTTAAAAGGATTTCGAGTCATACGTCCACAGTAGTCCACTGCCAGGGAAAACCCCCTGGGATGTGCTTCCTGACAACATGGCTTCCTGACAGCATGGCTTTCTGAGCACATGGCAGAGGCCTTCTAATTGTCAGACCCATCTGCCCACCAGTCAAGATGACACAACTCCAAAAAGTGCTCACCACCCTCTTCTGCCTCATAACTGATCCCAAATTCCAGGGTTTGTGACCCTGGAAAGGACACTCTGAAAGGTCCTGGATGGCCCTAGGAGGCTCTGGATAGTCATGCATGCCCCTGGGAGACCCTAGCTGGTCATGCATGGTCCTAGGTGACCTTGGGTGGCACTAGGTAGCTATGAATGAACCTAGATGACCCTGTTTGCTCTGGGTAATCTTGAGTAGCTATGGGTGGCCGTGAATGACCCTGGGTGGCCCAGATGGGCATGGATGGCCATGGATGGCTGCAGATAGCCCTGTTTCACTCTGGATGGCCCTGAATTAGCCCTGGTGGGTCTGGATGGTCTTGGATGCCCTTGGTGGTCCTAGATGAACCTGCGTAGCTGTGGATGGCCATGGAGGATCCTAGCCATTCCTTAGTGACTATTGGTCACTGTGGATAGCTCTAGGTATCCCTGGATGGCTCTGGGAATCATGGAGTATTCCTGGATGACCCTGAAGGGCCTTTGATGACCCTATTGTCATGTATGGCCCTGAATGTTTCTGGGTGACCCTGAATGGTTTGGAGTGGTCTTTGTTGATATTTGGTGATGTTCTGTATCTCTGAGTGTCCTTAAATGACCCTGAGTGGCCATGGGTGGCCATGAATGACAGTGGATGATTCCAATGGTTTTGTATGACCTGGTGGTGCTGGATAACTCTGGGTATGATTGCCCAGGGAGACCTAGAGTGGCTCTGGATGACCTTGGGTGAGCATAGATGATCCTGTTTGATCCTGAGTGGCAGCCGGTAGCTGTGGATGGCCCTTAGTTACCTTGTATGTCTGTGAGTGACCTGGTTTTACCATGGTGGCCCTAGATGATCCTACATGTTCCTGGGTGACTCTACACAAACCTGGCCTTACAAGGGTGTTTGGGATACCCCCCAATGACCCTGGATGACCTTTCAGGTCTCGAATTCCCCTCAGAGATATTCTGAATATCTCTGAGTAGACAGAGATGGCCGCAAATGGTTTTGGAAGGGGGAAGCCCCTCTCTGTGATCACAGCATAAAATCTCACACCTGTCCTTTCGCTTCTCTTCCCCTGTGTATTTAAAGATGTTGCCTGGTATTAGGATGGTTGCAAACAGCTGGCACAGAGTTGCGATGTCTCCTGTAAGGGAAGGTGGGAGGGGGCGTTCTGTTGACAATGGCTCTGTGCTCTCACTGCCCTAGGGGTGGGCTTCACGGTCATCCTGATCTCGCTCTACGTTGGCTTCTTCTACAACGTCATCATCGCCTGGGCACTGCATTACTTCTTCTCCTCCTTCACCATGGAGCTGCCCTGGATCCACTGCAACAACACCTGGAACAGCCCCAACTGCACAGACGCCCACTCTGGCAATGCCAGTGACGGCACGGGCCTCAACGACAGCTTCAGGACCACACCCGCTGCTGAGTACTTTGAGTAAGTGGGGGGTCTGCCCCTCGGGGTTCAGTGACTTTTTACTTGCTGTGTCTGCCTTAGGAAGGGAAGGACACAAGGCTGAGCACTCTATGGCAGCCCAGGGGTCAGCCACCCACTGGTGCTGCCTCAAAAGGATGTGAGAGGACCTTGTCCTTTTTCTTGTCCTGTGCCCATGTTCTCTTCCCTCGGGTTCTTGTGGGGCAATGCTAGCGTGAGTCCTCAGCAGGGATGGAAGACTGAGTAGGCCCACGGCTACTCTGCCCTGCTTCCTGTTCGGAGTGGGAGGAGGCTGGCCAGGGGCATCACACACACTGTGTAGATGAAAGGCACTGGGGCCTGGGCCTTGGGGGCTGCAGTGTCACCTCCAGAATGGGCTGGCCTCCAAGGTCTCATTCGCCTGCCCTTCCTCCACATGCAGGTATGCAGTCTCTTCAGAAAGATACCTCCCTGGACAGGCTCAACTACAGCCTCACTAAACAGACCTGGTCTGGAGGTGCGCCAACTGTGTGCTTTTCACGACACGCCCTTTTCTTCTTACAATGCTGTTTTTTTCACGGGTCTCCCCTCAGTCCGCATGCGCAGCAGCCCTCCAGGTGTCCCACTCCTCGCCTCCCCTTGCCAAGCCTAGCCCTCAGCATTGCACACCAAGTGTCCCCATCACCTGCGGGCCCATCCCGCTTCTCAAATGTGTTCTCTGAATCCTTTCTGGCATTGAGCCAGCTCTTGGCTTCCTTGCCTCCCTCCATGGCATGAGGCAGGATTTGGAAGGTCTGCAGGGACTGCTAGAAGGATAAGGGAAGTTTTCTTAGAGCATCATTAGGAAGATTGAGGTTTAGGCATGGGGGGTTGTGTGATGGGGTGTTTTTAGGAAGACACCCTTTGGGTGGTTTGGGATTTGACAGTGTGAAAAGTGTCTGAGGAGGACAGGGAGAGAACTCCTATGATGGGAAAGAGAGGCACTCGCGAAGAACCCCCCACTCAGGAGGAGGGCGACTCCAAGCCTGGGAGGTTGAGGGCTTTCTCCTCGTGGAGTTCACAAGAGGGGTGAACTGGTTTCAGAGAGTCTGCCTGGAATGTGTCCCATTCGATTTGCCTGGGAGGCGTGGGGAAGGGCATATCCTGGAGAAACGGAGGCACGAGCAGGATTCCCTGGGTATGTGCACAGGACTCAGTGTGACAAGCAACCAAGAAGTGATAGAATTGTCCAAATTTAGAAAAGCAGAGCATTCAATAAAGTGATTTTGTCTGTTCTTACTAGGGGAAAAGAACAAAACAGTGCTTGCCACTGGCCTGTTTATTACTTCGTCTCCCAAATGTCATAGTGTCTCATTAGGAGGCCGAGGCCAGGGGTGCGTGTGCTCCCGCCCATGTGGCCCCACTCTTGGGGTTGGTGTGTAACGGAAGGAAGGGGCAGGGGACCTCTGCACACTAGGTAGCCATGCAGAGGTGGCTGTGGTGAGGGCCCAGGATTGATCTAGTCAAGTCCTACCACACGTAAGGAAATTCAAAGACAGCTCGTGCTGGAAATGGGTTTAATTTATCATTTCACCACAAATGGTGGCCCAGTGGTCAAGCTATCATGTCTTTTACAATTTCAAGATGGATTTCAGTGCAACTTAGATCACCTGGAAAGCTTGCCAAGATGTCGAAAGGTGCCAAGTGACACCATTTTAGAACTGCTTATCTTTTGTTTGTCAGGTGTGGAAAGGGTTTATTTATCTAAGTGATTTTCAGATAAGAAAGTTAGAGATAAACCTGGTTACTCTAATGATTAATGACTAAGAAACCTGGAGGGAAAGAATATGTGTGATACATGATTTTAAATATCAGACTAGTGAAATCTATTTGAAAATCTATTGCCTGGAGGGTAGGGGGACTGGGTGAAAAAGGTGAAAGAAAAAAACCTGGGCAGCATGGGCAACCTCATAGACACAGAACAGTACGGCGATTACCAGGGGGAAAGATGAGCAGATGCTGCGCCATCACTGGAGGTGATGGTGGGACAAAAGTGGGGCATTTGGAGAAGCTTTACAACAAAGTCATAGATTAGGGATGACACTGAGGCCCTGGTGCTCCTACCCAAGCACTTTGCAGTCACTAGGATTGGTGACTGGATTTCCCTGAATCATGTCCTTGGCCTGCTGGTCAGGGGGTTTTCTAAAACTTAAACCCACTTTATGAAGTGGATCATTGTAAAAAGGATTGCATGTTCCTGCAGGCACATGTAATTAGGGAGCTCACCATGAAGTGCCACGAAAGCCAAGATAACTGTAATCATAAAATAGTAAAGCTCTAAGTCCTACAACATGGGCACGGTAGCTCTGTCACCAGCTATCATGGGACTCCAGTCCACTGTACAATATATAAAGTTATGAACTGTCATGCATTTGACAACTGGAATGTTAGCAGGGTAGATCTGAAAGGTCTTCCCTGCGCATTTTAACTCCAGGTCCTCAGAGAGTAACTGTCAGGCTTGGCAAGATGGCCGATCACTGGTCAATGGAGAGCGCTCATGCCTTCCTGGGCTGAGCTGTGCAGGCTCAGAGCAGCTCCACAGACTCTGTGTGCCGAACTCTCCCCAGCAAATGAGAGAGTCCTAAAGAACTTGATGTGTCCCCAGCTCCCAGGGGCCCCAGCAGCCTTTCTGCTGCAGCCTCCTCGGCAAACAAATGAAAGGAAGCGATCACAGTGGGGATGACTCCACCAATGTGACAACTCAGCCTGGAGTCTATAGTGAAAAATTGCTAGCCCCTGAAGGTTTCTTTATTTTCATTTCTCCTACCTGAGAGAAAAAAACCCTTTAGTAGCCACCCCCAATGTGCCTATTTTATGGGGTCCCCATTACACACCCAGAACCGCTTTCCTCATTAGTCCCTGAGCTTGCTAACCCCCAGTGCAGTCCCTAGTGGGTATGCATGGGAAAATGCTATAGGCTCAGAGCAGAAACCAGAAGTTTATGACCGTGACTCCAGAATCATGAAACAATGCAGTGAACACGCTCGGTAGATATGAAATCTGAGCCAGGAAAGGGCATAAGGGCTCTGGAAGCCCCAAAATAGGCCCATGCAACTCCCACCGATTTAAAATGTCCCTCAGGCCCATGAACACGCATCAGTTCCATCTTCCCCTACTTTCTAATATAAATTAGAATGCTACAGATTTGCCTCTAAGAAACTGCCTTAGCTGCCTCCTGCAAAGTTTCATACATTGGAATTTCATTTTCGTTCAGTTCAAAGTGTTTCCTGATCTGCCTTTTGATTTCTCCTTTGACTCATGAGATATTTTTGGAGGTTTGTTGTTTAACTTTGAAACCTTTGGAGATTTTCTAGATATGTTTCTGTTATTGACTTCTAATTTAATTCTGATGTGGTGAGATAACATACTTATAAAACCTCATTATTTCAGAATATACAGTGAACTGTTTTATGGCTTAGTATATGGTTGATGCTGCTGTTACATGGGCACCTAAAAAGGATGTGCATCCTGCTCTGACTGGTGTCACTCAGTTGATTGTTCATCACCCCACAAAATGCAAGGTTCTCAGTTTGATTCCCAGTCAGGACACATGCCTGGGTTGCAGGTTAAGTCCCCAATTGGGGTGCATATGAGAGAGGCAATCTATCAATGTTTCTCTCTCACATTGGTATTTTCCTCCCTCTTTTTCTCCCTCCCTTCCCCTCTCTGTAAGAATAAATAAATAAAATCTTAAAAAAAAAAAAGAATGTGTGTCCTGCCGTCATAGGGTCAAGAGTTGGATGTTAGCCAGGTCTTGTTAGCTTCTGTGCCATGCAGGTCTCCTTACTGCTTCTCTGTCTACTTGCTCTATTGTTACTGAAAAAGAGGTGTTGAATCTCAACATAATTGCAGATATGCTTATTTCTGCTCACCGTTCTATCAGATTTTGCTTCATTCATATATTTCAATGCTCTGTCATGAAATGCATGTATGTTTATGAATATCAACTCTTTGAATTGACCGTGTTTTCATTGTGAAATGTCCCTCTGGGTAATATTTCTTATTCTGAAGTTGGCTTTGTCTAATAGCAGTATGTATGATCACCGATGTTTTCCTGTGATGTTTTCTATTTACTTATGCATTCATCATTTCGGGTGCTCTCCAACCCTTATGTAGAGACAGATTTCCGTTTCATCTGGAGAATTTCACTGGGAATTTTTTATAGGGAAGATATGCAGGCAATGCATTCTCTCAGCTTTCTTTTCTGCCCTTGTATTTTTAACCTATATGTGTCAGATTTAAAGTGGGTTTCTTGTAGACAGCATAGCGATGGTTCTTGCTTTTTTATTCAGTATGACAATCTGTCTTTTCATCAGTTTCCAATCAGTAGTTATCGGTATGGTTGGGTTTAAGACTTTCATCTAGTTATTCCTTCCTCTCCCATCTCTTTTTTGTTTCTTGTTTCGCGTGTTTATTCCTTCTTTTGAATCAATCAGTTTCAGGCTTTCACTTTATCTACACCATTGGCTAATAAGCTATAACTCTTTGTTTTAATTTTTAGTGTATATTACAGGGTTTACAATATACACATTTAGCATATTGGAGGCTACCCTCAGTTGACATTAAACCACTTCATATATAATGTGAGAGCCATTCACACTGTATCTCCATTTCCCCACATGTCGTTTGTGGAATTGTTGTCATAAATTTTGTTTCTACAATATGTTATAAACTCCACAATACATGTTACTATTTTTTATCTAAATAGTCAATTACATTTTTAAATAAACCAAAAACAGGAAAAAACCTTTTCTATTTACCTGTTCATTCAGCATTTTGGGTGCTCTCCTACCCTTATATAGAGCCAGGCTTCCATTTCATCTGAAGAATTCCATTGAGCATTTCTTATACTGCAGACCTGCAGCCAGTGAATTTTCTCATCTTTTGTTTTTCTGCAAATAATTTTGCTTTCTTTGCAGGGGGAGGGGGATTTTTTCCTATGGTAGTAAATGATACATAACAGAAAATTAGCCATTTTAACCATTTTCAAATTTACAGTTCAGTGGAACTAAGTAATTTCACATTGTTGTACAGCCATCACCACCGTCCATCTCCAGAACTTTGTCATCTTCCCAAACTAAACCTCTGTCCCCATTACACAATAACTTCCCATTCCCTCCCCAACCCCTGGCACTCATCATCTACTTTCTACTTTCTGTCCCTGCATTTGATAACTCTAGGGACCTCATATCAGAGGAATCATACAGTATTGTCTTTTATATCTGGTTTATTTCACTTAGTATAATGTCCTCAAGGTTCATTCATGTAGTGTGTGTCAGAGTTTCCTTCCTTTTTAACACTTAATAATATTCCATTGTGTGGATGGACCACGTTTTGTTTATCAATGGACACTTGGGTTGCTTCTACATTTTGGCTATTGGAAATAATGTTGCTGTGAACAATGGTGTTAAGATATCTGTTTGAGTCCTTACTTTCAATTCTTTTGAGTGCATACCCAGAAGTAGAATCGCTGGATTATATCAAAATCCTGGTTAATATTTTAAGAAACCACCATACCATTTCCCACAATAGCTGTAGCATTTTACATTCTCACCAAAAATACACACAAGTTCCAGTTTGTCTACATCCTGAACAATGCTCGTTTTCTTTTTCTTTTTTATAACAGGCATTCTAATGACTATGAAGTTGTATTTCATTGTGGTTTTGATTTGCATTCCCCGTTGATGGGGAGTGACGTTGAGCATGAGGTCATAAGTTCATGTCTTGTCTGTGTACCTCCCTTGGAGAAATTTCTACTCAAGGCCTTTGCCCATTTTTGAATTGAGTTTTTCAGATTATTTTAGTTATTGTTCACTTTTGGGAGCTCTTTACATATTCTGGGTATTAATTCCTTATCAGATATATGACAGATATATGACTTGCAAGCATTTTCTTCCATTCTGTGGATTGTCTTTTCATTCTGTTGATAATGTCTCTTGATGAACAAAAGCTTTTGATTTTGATGAAGTCAAGTTATCTATTTTTTTCTTTTATTCTTTGTGCTTTTGGTGTCATGTGAAAAAATCAATAGCCAAGAAGAAAAAAACACAACAAGAAAATCAAACTAATCTCATAGATATAGAGAATTACTTAGTTGTTGCCAGAGATAAGGGGTCGGGGGTTAGAAAAAAATTGGTGGACCGGCTTTTTGTTTGTTTGCTTGATGTTTGTTTAAATAAATTGAATATTTTAATAAAAAATCCATTGCCAAACCCAAGGTTTTGAAGATTTACACCTGTGTTTTCTTCTAATAGTTTCATAATTTCAGCTCTTACATTTTGTCTTTTACCCATTTTGAGTGGATTTTTGTATTGGTGTGAGGGAGCTATGGACTGATTTTCTCCTGGATGTAGGTCACATTGTTTTGCTTCTTGTTATGTCTAGTCATTTTTTTTGCTAAGATACCGGATTTGGTGACTTTTATATTCATGCTATTTAGATTTTGTAATCTTCCTTTAACATGTGTTGGATTTGCTCTGGTAGGAAGTTAATTTGCTTGTGGTACAGTTTTCTCCTTCTGTACCTTGTTGCAATGCTTCTGGGGCAGCCTTTGCTTCAGGAATGGTTTATGCCCTCTACTGCAGTGGCCCTTCCAGGGTCCACTGAACTCTCCATGTGATCGGTAAGCCCCCTGCCCTGGCTGGTGGGGGCACAGTGGTCCTCAACCCCACGTGAGCTCTGAGACCTGTAGAGTCTCACCCTGTGGCTGAGTCAGCAGGCCCCTATGGAGAGCCTTTCCAGCACCTCAGAGCCCTGCTTCCACCTCAGATCCCAAAGGATCAGTGATGTAGTTCCCTGAGCCTCATCACTGTTTCTTTCACACAGCAAGACCCGATGCTGTGCTCAG
Source organism: Mormoops blainvillei (assembly GCA_004026545.1). Classification (NCBI taxonomy): domain Eukaryota; kingdom Metazoa; phylum Chordata; class Mammalia; order Chiroptera; family Mormoopidae; genus Mormoops; species Mormoops blainvillei. The sequence goes on along the minus strand of PVJD01006164.1, from coordinate 28,085 downwards.
GACCCCCATCTGCCATAGGGAAGGTGCCTCCAGTGAGGGAGCAGGGCCTTGGCGGGCTCACCCCACCACTTCCCTGCTCCCAGGGGTCTCAGCCCTGTGTCATCTTCAGTCCTACATCTGCAAGCACCCGTTTGGTATACTTTGTCCAACTTTCTAAATGTACGATGTCAATCTCTCATGGCCAGAGTAGAGATTCTTCACCCCCTTTCTATGGCAGCCAGCTCCCTGCAGTCAGAGCACAGGTTCAGAATCAGGCTGTCCACGTCCAGGTCCTGGCTCTGCTGCTGGCTGACTTCGGGTTGGAGAGTGTTCTTACCCTCTCGGTTCCTGGGTTCCTTGTCTGTAAAAGGGCAGAACAGCTGCAGTGAGCACCCAACGAGACAGTGCAGGTAAATCCCAGTGCAGGCATGGCACACCTCAAATGCCCTGTTATCCAGATCCAAAAACCATGACAATAAACACACCTAAAAAAGGAATGCAGCAGGAAGTGGAAGTGTTACACCTTTGCTAAGGCTGGTGGCATCCCGGGCCATCACTATTTGGTTCTCTGGGCCACTTATATTTTAGAAATATCTGCACTGCAGCCCCAAACCACCTTACCCAGACACCCTTTCATCATCCCACCATGTGCCTGCACTCTTGGGACGCACCTACCCTCCCTGTGCCCTGCGGCATCCTATCATGACTGGTGTGGCTTTCCTACCCAGCACCGATGCCTGCCAGCTCCTCTTTCTGTCTGACAGTACCTACAGTGTCGTGTCCTCTGAAGTGTCTGTGGGATTTCACACAACTTCAAAGAGGAATATTTAGTCTTGGTGAAGGGAATTGACCAGGGCAGACAAGGTGCTAATTCTCAAAGCAACTTAAAATGTCTAAGGTGAAACCAGCATGTGCAGTGTCCTAGAAGCCGCTTTATGAGTAAGTCTCCAAGGAGAGCCATGCACTTTCTCCCTCTCCAGACGTGGCGTGCTGCACCTCCATGAGAGCCGCGGCATCGACGACCTGGGTCCTCCCCGCTGGCAGCTCACATCCTGCCTTGTGTTGGTCATCGTCCTGCTCTACTTCAGCTTGTGGAAGGGAGTGAAGACTTCGGGGAAGGTGAGGCAGCATGGTTGGGGAGTGAATAAGGGGGCAGTGGTGAGGTTTAGGAGTGGAGATGGGGCCATGGTGGGGTTTAGGGTGGATGAGGGACCGTAGTTGGGTTTAGGAGTAGATGGGTAGGCCATGGTAGATTGGGGTGTAGACAGATAACTGTGGTTGGGTTGTGGAGTGGAGGGGTGACTGTGATGGTTTGGGGAGTGGACAGGGAGTCCACCTTTGGGTTGGAGAGTAGACAAAGTGTCCATGTTCGGGTTGGGGAGTGGGAAGGTACCAGTGGTTGGGCTGGCGAGTAAACAGAAGGCTGTGGTTGGGTTATGGGGTAGACAAGGGTGACTGTGGTTGGGTTGGAAAGTGGACAGGTGACCATAGTTGGGTTGGGAAGTGGACATGAGGCTGTGGTTGGGTTGAGGAGTGGACAGGTGACCATGGCTGAGTTGTGGAGTAGAGGGGTGGCTGCGGTTGGGTTGGGGAGTGGACAGGGGGCCATATACAGGTTGGGGAGTCAGCACTTGACTGTGGTTGAGGAGTGATGTCACAAGGAAAGCACCCACAGGAGAGCATTTCCAGCATTAAGACAAGCACAAAATAAATTGGTTTTCGCTGATGAAAATATTTTGGTTATTATCAGGACACCCAAAGCAATTTTGACCAAAATGTGTTCATCACTTGTAATAATACATGTAGCGAAGAACCAACACATGGAAATCTTTTGATAATGACGGTGCTTTTCTTCCGCCTCCCTGCAGCCCGGAACCCATCCTTTATACATAACTCAGGTACACATTTGCACAATCTGAAATTTGCTCACGTCTCACTCCTCAGAAATTCAGTCACTCCTGCCTACTCATACTGTGATAGACCAAATACAGAACAGGAATGTTCCCTTCTTGCCAAGTTGTTTGTCCTCTTTTAATCCCTGGGAAAGATGCACAGGATAGGAGGCATTTATAGTTTTACCACAGTGAGCTTTTGCTGAGCTAGTGTCCTGTGAATGTTTGGGATGCTGGGCTTCTCAATCAGAGGCCACCTCTCTCTTAGCACAAACTATCGGGCTGAGAGCCTTGTGCCCCCTGCCTGCCAGCAGGTGTCCTGTGCAGCCTGATGACTCTGCCCTCTCCCCAGGTTGTGTGGATCACAGCCACCATGCCATACATGGTCCTTTTTGCCTTGCTCCTGCGAGGAATTACTCTTCCCGGAGCCATGGACGGCATCAGAGCATACCTGAGCGTTGACTTCCGTCGGCTCTGTGAGGCATCCGTGAGTATGCCCACTGCTCAAGGCCCTGCAAGTCTATGTGGACTGACAGGCGTGGTGCAGGGATGGGGCCTGTTTTGGGGGACAGGGGATCCCAAAGGCAGCAACTCATCTGGAATTTCTCACTTACCCCATAAATCCAGCAGGTGCTGGTTACCCTGTTGTGTGTGTACACCTGATCCCACTGGTAGAGTTCACTGCCTGGTGTGGGCATGGTGGGGAGCTGAACGGACCACAGAAGGCAGTTAGGGAAGCAGATCACCTGCTGGGTCTCTGCAGGAACAACCTGCAGGCTGCTCTTCCCCATAGCCTCACCCGCATCCTGGAGGAATGCCCTTGGGCTCCCTGGATAAGCACCGATGGGGCTGCCCAGTCTGTGCCAGAGAACTTTGCCACTCTCTCTGAATGCAGCACTGAGCCCCAGTTCCCCGTCCATTGGCCCAGCAAGGCTGAGACCTGTCAGCATTGCAGGAACCAAGGCTCCCTCCTCAGGAAGCCACACCTCATTGGTGAAACACTCTGGGTGCCCAAAGCACAAGAGCATGATCTAAGTCGTACGATATCAAAAACTAAGTCCAGAGTTGAGCTGTAAGTTTCTTCAGCAAAGGAGGGAATACTTGGAGACAGCCTTCTGAGGAGAGGAGGCTTGGCCAAGCCATGTGAGAGGGGTCTCCTGAGAGAGGGAGAGTAGGGGTGGCATTGTAGGGAAACAGCCTAGAAATGGCAGCCACCACTGGCGGGTAGATGTAGGGGTGATGGGAATGGCAGCTTTCAAAAGGGAATTGTTGCAAATTCAGGTGGACTAGTTTGAGGCAGAGGGTGGGGCTCTAACAGACGCTCAGGGAACTCTAACTAGCTGTGGAGGGAGCATGTGGCCAGAGGGGGAAGGTTCAGGCTGGGAGCAGGGGGCCCTTTAACAGGTGGCTGCCTTATGCTGCTAGGTTGCAATGAGAGGCAGGTTGGGGGGCTCATCAGGACTCAGGAAGAAGCAGCCCTGAGGCAGAAATGGGAAGGAATGGGGGAGCAGGGAGAGCCTAGGAAGCCCCAGGAGCGGAAGTTGCTGCAGGAGCCATAGGGGGAAAGCTCCTTGAACATGACACCTTCAAGCCTATAAGGTGAGGACAGCAGTGAAGTGGCAGTGGTGCGACACGGGCCAGGAGCCACACGCTGAGGCCATGAGAGCAGACACATGTTCCCTGCTGCAAAGGACAAAGGAAGCTCGACAATCAGAGAGAGGAAATGCAGCGGAGGCCCCAGACCACAGCTCCAGGTGGCACGCAAGAGGAAGCGAAACAGATGCCAGTATTAATTCATAATAAATTAACTGCGGTCGAATGGGACAACAGTACTGATATTCCGAGGGAGATCACAAAGAATGCATCAAGCCACAGCCCCCTTTTCTTCCTGCTCCTTCAGGCCAGTGACACAGGAAGGTTTACTCCCTGAGATGCTTTTGCCTCTGATCATGTTGATGACGGTTGCTTGTTGATAATGATGTTGAGTTTAAATTCAGCTCTGTTCCATGGAGCTGGAGGCATCTCAGCTGGAGACACCAGCAGGGAGGACAGGGAGCGGAGGCCTCGGTCTTTACACAATTGCCTGTGACAGCTGGCTCTCACTTCCCGCAATTATCTCTAACAGCCGGTCTCCCCTCTGGCTGCAGGTTTGGATCGACGCTGCCACCCAAATATGCTTCTCACTGGGTGTTGGGTTTGGGGTACTAATCGCCTTCTCCAGTTACAATAAATTCACCAACAACTGCTACAGGTAGGTCCTGAGTTCCCATCCTGTCTCCTCCCGTAAGAGTATCTGCAAAATCAAGGGGGCATTGCTGATATGGGGGGTGGGGGGGCCCTAAAATGTCCCTGGTTGAAAGGAGGGAAAAGGGGGAAAATAAGTGTGTGTGCAAAACCTCTGAACCAAACGGCTTTTTAAGTGGAAATTAAAATGGGGCAGCTGCAGGCCAAGCGTTGATTCTTGATTTAAGGGAGGTATTGAAATACTCGAAGGTGTGTATCACTTCCCTGTGAGGAAGCCTCCTAGATTCCAGGAGCCGCAGACTCCCCCTGAGGCCCCCCCACTGCCCCGTCTTCCACCCCCACCTCCCTCCTCCTTCCAAAGCCCAAGGTCAGGCTTCTCCCCCAGACTTCCCTACAGTGAAGCAACTGCACACTGTCCCCTGGCCTGCACCTGGGAGCCTGGGTCCTGGAGGGTACCCTGCACCCTGTGCAGGGGCACCCAGCTAAGCCAGCATCAGGACAGGCAGGAAAGTGGCAGCACTGCATACCCGCCTCGGCAGTGTCACCTGGGCTAGAATGACCTGACTTACCTGTAGCCACATGTTGGACTCAAAATCCTTCTAAAAACAGAAACAGAATCTATCTGGGACCTGCGTTCTTTGACCTTTACAGGCTCGTGTTTATTCTTTCATATCCTGAGGATAAAACGTGGTAAAGATACACAGACAGTATGCAGAGCAAAATGACCTGACAGACCACTGCCAGGGTCCCACAAAGGGTTAACTCTGGACAGCAGTCCCCAAGACAGCCCTGCCCGAGCCCACCTGTGCCTCCCAGGCCAGGGCCCTCTGCAATGTCCTTCTATTGGGATCCCCAGAAGGGCTGCCTCCACCCCACCCTCCCCTGCTCTACTCTGGCCCTCAGAGCGGGGTCCCCAGACCAATAGCACCAGCTCCCCAGGAGCAGCAGGAAAACGCATCTCTGGGACCCACCAGACCCACCCCATCAGAACCTACATTTGAACAAGGTGTCCTGTGCCTGCCAGTCCCCTCAGCACAGGTGGGGACCCCCATGGCTATCCGTTCTGTCCACACAGAGCTCCAGCATTGCTGACGGGGACTCTCTTACCTTCAGCACTGCTTCTTGTGTCCCAGGAGCCTCTTGGTCCCAGGCAAACGTGATAGTTGGTCACCCTAGGGACAGGCCTAGAGCCCAGAGCCTGCAGCCAGGAGGTCCCAGATGGGAGGTCCCAACCCCCCTAGCAGGTCAGCTGGAGGACAGGGTCTGTGGCTGCCGGAGGGACTGGCTGTGCACATCGAGAAACAGGTGTAGTAAATTGAGAATGATGACTGGAACTTGCAGCTGCTCCAGCGCTGGGAGGGGGTGTCTTGTTCTCACAGAGACGCCATCATCACCACCTCGGTCAACTCGCTGACGAGCTTCTCCTCCGGCTTCGTGGTCTTCTCCTTCCTGGGATACATGGCCCAGAAGCACAGTGTGCCCATTGGGGATGTGGCCAAGGATGGTGAGTCCCCCAACAGCAGGCAGGGGCCCCCACACCTCCTCCTGCTCTAGGTCAGTTCTCAAAATGTGTTTTCCTGCAAAATGAGGGGGAGGCACACAGGTACCATAATAGTTGCTGACCTACATGATCGCCAGGCAGGGAAAGCTGGGGGGCTGGGCACAGACGTGGGTGCTAAGGAGAGACTCTGATTACTGCGGCCCCCGGACACTTGAGGGTCTGCTTGGTTCTAGTTCATGATGGAAACCATAGCATAGGCAGTCTTGAATTGGGTCAGTGCAGGCTCCAAGCCTTCTGAGACAACTGCACCCCCTCCCCTGCCTTCAGGACTGTTCTGTAGGTAAGCGGTGAGCAGTCTCTCCCTGGAGACTATCCTCTGGCTCAGGGGCACCTTGCCTGAGTTTTAAGGTTTCCTCCTTCTCCTGAGGGCTGGGAAGTTCCCTCTTCTGCTGGAGCTGCTCTTTAGACTCAGAAAAGCCCTGTGAGTGCCACTGACTGAGCTTCCTGAGTCTTTTTACTCTCGAATTGGTGATCTTTCATGGAGGAGAAAGCAGAGGACTCACCCCACCTGTGACCTAAGCTCTCAGCCGGACAGTCTTATCATCCCACCCACTTCCTGGAGAGTTGAGCATTAAGCCCTCACTTTGAAAGTAGGACACACAGACTCCCAGATCCAAAAGGGCCCCTCTGAAATCACAGAGAAAGCAGGGGGCTGGGATGAAACCTCCACATGTTTTCAAGTCCATATTCTTTCCTCTAGGAAAAAAAAAATTTAATAAAGGTGGGAGAATAGGAGCATAATGCAAATAAGTACAGAGCAGTGAAATTTACTCACTTGCATTTATGCATTTTCACCATTCTTTTTGCCCTTTATTATGATAAATAGCAATAACTTGCAAAAACCTCTATTAACCCCTGAAAGTAAAGCTGAATGTTTTCTATGCATTTGTATGATAAGCAAAGTAAATGTCATTTAGGGCTCTAATTCCCAAGAAAACAGGGTGAAATGTTAACTCAGGTACAGAAATGCAAGGTGAGGGTGTTGACGTTAGTTTAGCCAAGCTGATGGATATCTTTCTGGGTTCCTGGCTTTATAGCTTTTAGACCTTAAAGCATCTCAAAGAGCCACCCTCTGGCCCTGCACTGGAAAAGATGCCCGTAACATGGACCTTCAGGAATCAGACAGCCCAGCCTGACCCCAGAGTCCATAGAGCCCCTGGGAGTTGACCCATCTCTGGCCTTTGTCCCATCCTCTAGAAGGACCATAAGTGCCCTGGTGCCAACACAGGCCAACTGAGGACTGAGAGAATCAGAAAAGCTGTAAGGTGCCACCTCTGTAAGCAGAGACTCGGTGGACAGTGCTAGTCAGCTAAGTGTGTGTATTCTAAAGTTGACCATGAAAATGGTCAGTTACCAACTTCCTTGGGGGAATATTTTTTACTGTTTGGATCATCCGAGGCCAAACTGCATCTCGTCTTAGGTGGGTCCTGCTGTTCCCGTCCCCCTGTCTGTCCAGGCCCGCAGTGTTCATTCACCTCTACCCAGATCTCACCTGCTGGGGATAAGGAGCAGAGGTGGTTGCCCACAGCTCCTGTCCTGAGCCAGCAAACCCGTCCCAGAATGTTGTAAAACAGGCTGATCCAAGGAGGGCTGGTATGTGCCCAGGAGCACGCCCCTTCCTTGCGACACACGACACAGCATTTGTGAATGTGGTCTCTACATTCAGTCTGTGGTTTTAAAGATCACATTTAGAATACTTCACAGCACAGAAAATATTTACCACATATTGCTCATGAACCACTGTGAGCGCAAGTATGTGAACGTGTGTGTGTGTGTGTGTGTGTGTCCACAACCTGCTCAGGAAGAACAAACCCAGGGGGTCGCTGCATGCTCAGGGACTCCAGGACCCCAAAGCTCATCCTTCTCCTCCCCTAGAGCCCTCACAGCCAGGAACAAGATTGCTTTAGAGGATGGCAGGGCCACTGGGGATGGGACAAGTGACTAAGTCTTCCATGGATTTTGTGTTTCCATTCTCTAGAGTCCAGGGCCAGGTGTCCGCCAAATTCACAGGAGGAAGGACAAGAGTGGTGGCAGTAGGAAAGATTTTGCACTACTAAATCTGGGGACACTTGAAAAGGGCAGAGTTGGTCTCTCAGGGGCAGGGAAGGAGGTGTAAACATGAAGTGACGTGTGAAGTGACACTCAGTGGCAACCAGAGGTTCTGCTTTCAGGGCCAGGGCTGATTTTCATCATCTACCCCGAGGCGCTCGCCACGCTCCCGCTGTCCTCGGCCTGGGCTGTGGTTTTCTTCATCATGCTGCTCACCCTGGGGATCGACAGCGCTGTGAGTGACATCAGCATTTCCTGCGCCCAGGACTCCGCCCATGACAGCCGGCTCGCCTGCAGCCTCAGATGCTCCCTGAGGGTCCCCTGAAGTTTCTGTGCTTACACAGAGCCCCACATGGGTGGTAGGGGGGTCCCACGATTATTTGAGCCCTTTCCTGGGATAGGGTGTATGGACCAACTCACCCCTCTTTTTTCATTCGGGGGCACCAGCTGCACCCTCTGCCTGAGCCACCATGGACCCTAAACACACACGAAGCAAGAGGGCTGCACAGGAAAATAAGGTGACGTGACCACACACTCAAGGCAGGTTCCTCATGACTCATCACTTTCCCTGACCCCTTTGCCCCCAGGAGGGGAGGCTGTGTTTGCAGGGTAGGGCAGCAGCAGTCTCCAGCTGCAGCCCAGGCCTGCCCACTGAACGCCTTATATATGGCTCTTCCTGTGTGAGTGCGTGCGTGTGGGTGTATGTGTGGTGTGTGCTAGGCGGCGGACATTAGGTCCTTGTTCGGCCCTGGGCCTCCTGGACTTCCTCAGTCTCTGTCTCCACTGCCTGCTCATGACCAACAGCTGAGACCTCCAGGTCCCCATGACTGGCCTTGTCCGCCTGAGCTTCCTGCAAAGTGCGGAGTCCCTCCCCATGAGAATGTTGGTCACACTCCATAGCCCTCTCTCCCACCAGTCCTGTCACCAGCCCTCAGGGTGGACCATGCCCTTGGACAGCATGTTTGGTGCAGATACAGTCATGACAGCATTTCCTGGGGGAGGTGGGCTCAACGGAGCGGGGCAAGGAGAGCCCCCAAGCAGCCAGGGCCACATGAGCAACACAGAATCATGACACTCAGAGTCAGAAAGACTTCGTATGTTAGCCATGTAGCACTTCTCTCCCCACACCAGGACTTCACTGTGGCTGAGAAAGTCACCAGCAGGGAATGAAGTGTTCCCCCTGCAGTCCTCACTCTCCAATGGCTGTGTCATGAGAGAAGCCCTAACCAGGGCTGTCTTGTCTTTAAGGCATTTGACACCCTGGACACCATGCAGTTTCCACTCTGTGTACATTTTCTGGGTGAACATCCATTGAATTACATGTAATTCACACCAGGGCATGGTGCTGAGTGACCCGCCCCCCACACCCCAGCACGTCCCCTGCTCTGTGTTGGCTGCAGATGGGCGGGATGGAGTCAGTGATCACCGGGCTCATTGATGAGTTCCAGCTTCTGCACAGGCACCGGGAGCTCTTCACGCTCTTCATCGTCCTAGCCACCTTCCTCCTCTCCCTCTTCTGCGTCACCAATGTACGTACAGACTCAGCTTCACCTGAAGATGTCTCATTAGCACTTAGCACTAAGCGGCAAGGCTGGTGCTGTCAGGCTAGACAGAGCCACAGCTTTCCTAAGAGCTGCATCCTTTCAAAAAATAACCTTCGACGTATACTCGGGTAGCTGTGGTCACACAGAATAGCTATGATCACGTGGAGTAGCTGTGGCACGAGTGGAACTGGCCCAGAGTTACTTCAGCACCTGGACAGCTCCCTGGGAGGTGCCCACCATTCAGCCTGTTGGATGCAGTTTGCTGGGTTTGCGGGGCTGAAGGGAGGCCAGTCCGCAGGGAACAGGGCACCCAGGTCACCTCCTTTCTCTACAGAGGCTCTGCCAAGCTTGGCATTTGGTTGCTTTTATTTCTAATGGTACCTGGAGCCATGAGAAAGGAAAAAAGATGTCTTAATTTTGTTGTGATAGACGTATCCCTAAGAAGTTGCATGCGGATTGAACTTCAGTGACTCCTATTGGGCTTTATAGGGAGTAAATCAGAATATGTCTATAAACTGAACCCACAGGCCAGGTTTATGGTTTGCATGGGCAAGGTTTTCATGGGCCAGGTGTGCCACACCGGGATGCATGGAGTTCAGCAGGCACTCCCCTCTCTTCCAGGGCGGCATCTACGTCTTCACACTGTTGGACCATTTTGCCGCTGGCACATCCATCCTCTTTGGGGTGCTCATTGAGGCCATCGGGGTGGCCTGGTTCTACGGTAAGGATGAAGCCTTTCCTGGGGGCTGGGGTTCTTCAGCCAGCGGGAGACCTAGCCTCTGTGCCATCTCTGTGACTGGCCGGGCTGGTGGCCTCTTGCTTTGTTGCTATGCTGCTTCCTTTCTGGTAAAGCTGGCTTGAAAAGGGATGAATATTAGCTCTAGGAGGCTAAATTGTGGTGACCACGGCATCACAGAGATGAAATGCTTGGCAACCATCATTCCACTGACTCAACGAAGGCAGCCTGGATGGTACCCCAAAATCCTTGCTGTGGTCGGAGACATTCAGTGTGGCCTCTTAATTATGCTCTGAAGACACCCTAACCGGTTCTTAAGAAAGAAGGGCTTCCTGGAATGTTGGGACACTGACACTGGTGGAGGGTGCGGTCTGCGTCCAACCAGCCAGGAGGTGACAAGCCCCCAGGACACCAGTGAAACAAGCTGAGCCTGTTCCTCCTCAGAGAACATGAATAACAAATGCTCCTCATCAACCATTGTGTTTCAGAGTGCCCCTGCTCACACATCAGTCTCCTGCAGCGCAGAACTCCTCACCCCTCAAGGCCGTCACTGCTCCCCTGACCTCAGGCCCACCCAGGTCCAGGTGCTTCTTCATAAGTTAGATGTGTGAGGCCCACGAGGCTGGGGGCCTGCTGGTCAGCCGACAGCCCCCAGACAAGACTTGGCCCCAGCCTGTAGCCATGGCCTTCCCCCCCTCCTGGCATGGTGACTGAGTGTCATTTAACAGCATCAGAAAAACCTGCAGGAGGCTTTGCCCCTTCCCCAAGTGCTGGCCTGGGCAGGCCACCCACCTGTCTTCTCTGTTTTCTCTTCCATAAAATGGATCATGGTGCCAAATCAGCTCACCTGACCAGGTGTCTTCGAGGGAAACAGGCACATTGCCCCAAACACATGTGCTGAAGCTAAAAGCCTGGTGTTACACAAACCCCAACTTCATGTGACCCCTTGTGTCACAGAGGGGGACATATTATCTGCCTCAGAGCCATGAAACTACAACTTATTAACATGCCCTGGCTCTGAGATGCAAACCATCTGGCCTAACTGACGAATAGGTTATATCTTAAGAACATTTTTTTCAATTATATTTGTTCAACAGAAAAAGGAAATATTGAACTCTGTGCTTTTATTGGCACCTTGAATCAATACCTTGTCATCTCTCTCCTACCCTCAAAATAACACACCACAGAGCGAGAGAAGCTTCAAGCTTTGCCCAAGCTTTGTCCAGTGGAGGCTGGAGGGAAGCTGGCTGGACAGTGGTTGCGTGCTCCCTAAACGTGCTCCCCAAACCCTCAGAGGACAGAGATCCGCATCATTTCTCCAAAAAGCAATTCACATCCCTCTAATCTTAAATATAATAAAACAACGTCTGTATTTCTAGTAAGACTGCATCAGAATACACCAACCTTTCAGTGCACTGAGGGGCCCTGTGGATTCAGCATTGATGGCTCAGCACCAGGCAGGGTCGCCCTGGACCTGCTCATAGGACTAAGTCCAGAGGGGCTGTGGGGCCCCAAGTGGACACTCTCCACTTTGCTGGCCATTGGGTTGGCCCTTCTCTATTCTTCTTTGCCCCTGGGTCCACTTTTGTGTCCAGGGTTTTGATAGCAAGATAGAAGTATAAGAGGGAATTCTGAATGGAGGTCCTTTCTGATATGTCCCCACATGTGACACCAACAAGACTTACCCAACAAACTCGGCAAACCAGCTGCAGCTTTATGACCAGAGCCCAGGCTAAATTTGGGGCAGGAAACAATGCTTTTAAGACCTTGAGAAAATACTGGTCATCTAGAAATAGCTTTCCTTTAACAATGGCGACTATATATACACAGTGGAATACTATTCACCCTTTTAAAAAAAGAAAACCCTGACATGCTACAACATGGATGGGTCTCGGGGACATTATGCTGAGTGAGCTAAGCCAGCCCCGAAAGGAAGAATCCTGTGTGAGTTCACTCACAGGAGGTTCCTAGAGCTGCCTAATTCATAAAGACAGAAAACAGAAGGGTGGGTCCCCGTGGTGGGGGAGCAGGAGAGGGCTTACTCTTTAATGAGTTCAGAGTCTCAGTCTGGGAAGATGGAAAAATTCCAGAGATCAACGGAGGCGATAATGGCTGCACGACAATGTGACCGTACTTAATGCCACAGAACCGTTCACTTAAAAATGGTTAAGACGGTAAATTTTATGTTCTGTATATATTTCCACAAATTTTTAAGTGAAAAAAACAAATAATGTTTGCAGAAGGCGGACAGGCGCAGCTGTGGGACATGGTGGGGGAGGAGCTGAGGTGAGCAGAGGGTGGGGAGAGGTCAGGCAGAGTGGCTGGTATCCCACAGGTCTCCCTGAGTAACCATTAGGACTGAGGCGCAAACATCACCCAGTGTCACCATGGGGGACATGAGTGGGGACCCCCTGGTCAACAAGACCACTGGGCAGTCTGGAGTGGGGCTGGTCCCTATAGGAGGCCGTCTGAGCTTGAGGTCCACTGGGGTGGGCCTGGGGGTCAGCAAGGACCAAGGAGCTTGCGTGGGTCTTGACCTCCTTGCTTGGCTCTCCCAGGCGTGCGGCAGTTTAGCGATGACATCAAGCAGATGACAGGGCAGCGACCCAGCCTCTACTGGCGGCTGTGCTGGAAGTTTGTCAGCCCCTGCTTCCTCCTGGTAAGGGGCCAAAAGCCATGCATGTCCCTGCTCTTCCCCAGCCCTCACGCCTACCCCAGGGTCAGTGGTAGTGGCCGCAGGCAGGTTTGCACTTGGGCGAGTGAATGCACGCGAGGCTGGGGGATGGACCCATACAGCTTGGAGACCAGGGTCTCTGAGATAGAGTCAGTCAGCGGTCACGCAGGACCTCAGAAGGGCAGGCTGGTTCCTGAAATTCCCTCTGGTCTCCTGAAGGTGAGTCCCACACCCAACTAGACCCACTGAGAGGATAGAATTTAGACCTTCTGGGGCGACAAGTACTCAATCCAGAGGGCAGAATGACGTGGATTCTGGTACAGCTCTGCCCTCCGGGGACCTCCCCAGGCACAGGCACCGCTCACACGTGCAGTAGCTGCCTGGCTTTTATCATCTGGGCCAAAGTGGCCTGTGCCTGTTTTATTAGAACACAGCCATGCCATTCATTTACAGGCTGCCCATGGCTCCTTCCACACTGCAGCAGCACGCCTGGGTAGTTGCAACTGAGACCCAATGGCTCTTGACACCTAAACTATCCTTGCAGTTCTGAACAGGTGACTCCAGATGGCCATTCAAGGCCATGTCTAGGTCTAAGTGGAGAGTCCAGGAACCGTTCACAGAGACCAGCACCCCCTGATCCCTGGCTCTCCGTTCACCCAGTGGTCACCTGGAGCAGGCTTGGGATGGACAGGTGGCTCGGGCAGACCCCGTCAAGGACCAGTCCAAAGACTAGTGAGCCAAAGAGAGAGAGAAGGATCAGAAGGGTGGTGATATAAACGGTGCTTCTCACAGCGCCACGCCCAAACATTTGGAAGCTGCTTGTCTCCCTCTCCTGGCAGCCTGAGGCCTGCCTCCGGTACGTCCATCTGCCAGCAGTCCAGAGGGTGGAGGCTGTGGGTGTGTGAACTCTAGAAAGGCGAGGTGTTTTTGTGCTGCTCTACTTGCTCAGGTCCCCCAGACAGGACAAGATGTGAGGTTATCAAAGGATAGCTGAGGGAATTCCCACTAGTCAAACTCAGAACTAAGAGGACGTGCACCTCTGGAACACTGTCCTGTGACAGCAGCTTGGGATTCACAGGGCAGCTGCAGAAGCAGGCCTACCGTCCTCTGGTCTGCAGGGCCTGGACCCCTAGAACTGTGGTGGCTGGACCCTCCACCCCGACACGCTGGCTCCATTCCACCTCTGTGCCCCCCATCCACCAGCCAAATGTCACCGCATGACCTCTGCCCTTGGTTTCAGTTTGTGGTCGTGGTCAGCATCGTGACCTTCAGGCCCCCGCACTATGGAGACTACGTTTTCCCCGAATGGGCCAACGCGCTGGGGTGGACCATCGCAGCGTCCTCCATGTCCATGGTGCCCATCTACGCAACCTACAAGTTCTACAGCTTGCCCGGGTCCCTGCGGGAGGTGCGTATGCGGACAGGACCCCTTACCCATCCCAGTCACCTGACCAACTACATCATGTGTCTTTTCACTTTCTGCTGGACCAACTGCATATAAACTACATAAAATCTCAGTACCCAAGGCAGGTGAGGCTGTGGGAGGGTCCCCAGGGCTGCAACACTGGAGAGGAAGCCTGGCCTCAGAGAGTCAGAGATGGCAGCTGCTGAGAGATGGGCCCTGGAGGACCAGCAAGGAAGGCAGCTGCTCTTTGTCCAGGCCCTGAGACATGGGCCATTTGGGCAGGAGGTGGAAGCAAGGCCAGCTTTCTGGAGCCGAATGGGACAGAAAGCAGACGTGTCTCCTGCTGTGTGGCATGTGAGCTTCAGGTGTCCTGGGGCCTCACTTGGGAGTGAGTACCGTTTACCTTCACTCAGCGACCACCACGAGCTGATGGGGAGGCAAAGCTTCTCGAGCATCTGCCTCTTCAGCTTGTGCTACACTCTGCTCCAGGGCCTAGGGGACACAGATGTCAGCTCATGCAGCTGACCACATGCCAACTGGGGAACCTAGTCACCTCACTGAGCACGTGCCGGCGCCCACAGTCTCTCCATCTCTCCTAGAAAGTGGCCTACGCCATCACCCCCGAGAAGGAGCGCCAGCTGGTGGACAGCGGGCAGGTGCGCCAGTTCACGGTGAGTGAGTGCCGCTCCCCGTGTCACCCCCTCGGCTGATGCGGACGGATCTGGAAAGCAAGGCTTATCCCTGAACCACAGCCCTCAGAAAGCTGGGAGGCTCCTTCCTTCATTCAGCCAATGCTTCCTGACACCATCTTCTGTGAACCCCTGATCTGAGGAGGGGAAGGCAGTAGATGAAGTATATCAGATACAGATGCGCATGTGGAGACAGAGAAAGCAGAGAGGGGCAGAGTGTGACTTGGGGCCCACCAAGGCCATGATGTCTGAGCAGACATCTGTGTGAAGGGAGGGGCCTGCACTCCAGGTGGAGACAGAGCACAGAGATAGGCCCAGGGACGGGGCCAGGGCAATTGTAGGGTCAGCAAAGGATGTGTGCCTCACTGGGGATGAGGGAGGGAGAAAAACCTGGAGCAACCCAGGCCACCTTGCTGATCATCTGCCCAAGGTGAAAGTCTCCAGGTTGGCTAGAGCTGGGAGCTGATGGAGCCCAGATATGATGACATTTGTCAGGGTCACTCACACTGTTATATTGGGGTGGGGCTGCAGGGAGTCTGGAGGAGATAAGGGGATGCTCCAGGAGGGAGAGGGTAGGGGTCATACCAGGCCTGGGGCAGGATTTATTCTTTCTCCTCACCTTACAACTGGGAGCCATCTGCTCCTGTGTGAACTTCCACATGTATTTATCACATGCTATGGAGCAACTGTGGAAATGGTCCTAACATTGTTGAGATATAGAGTAAATATGTGACACATTTTAACTCCCACACCCTACAAGGGGGCCCCTGAGGCACAGAGAGGCTAAGGAACACCCACAGTCATGTAGCTTGTTGGTAAGAGGTGACCTGGAAGGTACTTGCTCTTCCACCACCAAGTGAGACAGCCCCAGACCAGGTGAGGACCAGGTCAGGATGCTAATGTCAGCCGTGAATGCCGGACAGCCAATCCTTCCAGGACCTGGATGTCACCTTGACTCAAAAACCATCTAAGGGGCATGACTTCAGGCAGGAGGGGACAAGGGAAGTGTACTGGGACAGAGAACTTTCTCATACACCGTTTGAAGGGCAGATGACTTGGTGCAGGGTGCTATTCTTGCTTTGCTTACTAGCATTTATTTCTGCTCCTGTCTTTATTGTTTCTTCATTCTTCTTTCTTTGGGTTTACTCTGTTATACTTTTGTCAGCATCTTAATTCAGACCTCGGATCACTAAATTTCAACCTTTCAGTTTTCTGATACAAGCCTTCAAGACTATGAATTTCCCTCAAAGTACTCTGCTAACTGAATTCTGCAACTTTTAACAGTATTTTTCTTATTCAGTGCTAAGCACATTTTAATATTTATTGTGATTTCTTCCGGTCTGCTTTCAAATTTCCAAATATATGGGGATGTTTTATGTATCTTTTTGTTATTCATTTCTAAATTAATTGCATTGTGCTCAGACACCTGTGCTACCTATTCTTTGAAGTGTATTGAAATTTCTTTATGGCTGAGTATGTGATCAATTTATAAACATCACATTTAATTTTTGATTTATGTGTATCTCTAATTGCGGATACGAAATTCTCCTTCTGTTCATTAGATCAGGCTTACATATCCTGTTCTTCAAATCTTCTACAGCTTTGCTCATTTGACTCTGCTTGACCATGAGTAATAAAGAGATATTTACATAATATCCTACCTTGATAGCATATTTGTCTAATTTTCCCCTGCAGTTGTACCAGTCTTTGCTTTATACATTCTGAACTGTTTTCTGGGGTAGATACATGTTTAGAATTACCACATCTTCCTGGAAACCTGAGGTATCTTTTCTCCCTTGTGATACTTTTACTCTTAAAGTACTTTTTGTCTGAAACAAATACAGCTGCACTAGGTTTCTTTGAGTTTGCCCGAAATATCTTCTGCAAACTTTTAACTTTCAACTTTGCAATGATCTTAGAATGTAGGTTTTTTTTTTTTTCAAAACTTGCATACGCCTGGAATATTTCACTCTGACAATCAGGCAGGTTAATCCATTTACACTTGTTATGAATATTGATATGTTTGGTCTTGATTTTACTGTCTTTTTCACTCTACTTGTCCCATTTTTTTGTATATTTTATTGATTATGCTATTACAGTTGTCTCATTTTTTTCTCAACTTTATCCCTTCTGCCGTGCACCCTATCCCATCATCCCCATGTCAACATTTTCCTGTCACCACTTTCCCCAGCCCCACCCCTCCCTACCTCCCACCCTCAATCCTTCCTCCATCTGGCTTTGTCGATGGGTCCTTTGTGCATGTTCCTTGATGACCCTTTCCCTCCTTTTCCCCTCTTATGCTCCTCCCTCTTCCCCTCTGGTTACTGTCAGTTTGTTTTTTATTTCAATGTTGCTGGTTGTATTTTGCTTGCTTGTTTATTTTGTTGATCAGGGTCCACTTATAGGTGAGATCATATGGTATCTGTCTTTCATTACCTGGCTTATTTTTAATGTGTATTTTTCTCCTTTATTACCTTCTAATGGATTAATTTTAAGGGTACTTTTTTCTTATTCTACTTTTTTCTTTCTATATGTTTAGGACTTTATTCTATTCCTTTAATATTAGTACTTGAAATTATACCATGCATATTTCAGGTCAAGTATCAAGTTAGACAATATCTCAACCCCCACTCTGAATATTACAAGGATTTAAGTCTTCCTTCTGCTGTTTAATATGCTATTAGTTCCCAATAGCTCATTTCTGTCTCTTTAACCCACAAATTAGACATAATTATTGTTATTGTTATTATCACTATTGCTATTTGTACATAAATATTCCCTTGTGTTAATGTACATGTCTAGTGTTTATTTGTTCACTACACTTTTTGGCATATACATCTTTCCTTTGAGGATCATTTACTTGATTTTCAAAAACACATCCCTCAGACATTCCCTTAAAAAGGTCTCCTGATAACTCCCACACTTTTGCAAGTCTATAAGCGTCTTTCTTTTGACCTCACTCATGAAAGAGAGTTTTCGTGGGCACAGCCAGGGAGCCACAACTGCTCCACCCATCCTCCATCTTGTGGCTCCCTGGCTGTGTCCCACTTAGCTGACGGTCACCCTTCACTTCATCCCTGGAAGTTGCATTGTGTCTGCCTACGTATTGTGAAATCTGCATCATTTTAAGTTGTGTATGTCACTTTTAAAACATGTCTTACATAGCTGCCCTGTAATCTGATAGCTGCACCCTCTCTGGTCTATGGGGTCTTAAGTTTCTAGCTGTTCTCACCTCACTCAGGGTGGGCTGCAGCATGTTCTTAGTCTCCTTATTCACAAACTCATGGCTTGATCTTAATCCGTGGGAATTCTGAGATGCTGCTAAGCACAACTTCCACCAGAGAACGTTGCCTTCTGCTGCTGTCCGTGGCCAGGACAGAGGGTTGGGGATTGGAGCTGGGGTCCCAGGGATGTCCTCCATTGCCCACCAGCTCCCTTCACAGAGCGCCCGAGCTCTGCCAGGGCTGGCATCACCTGCTGGTCACTGCAGGTCCTCTGGAGCCCCACTGCCATGTGGATGATGGAAGATCCCTGCAGCGGGACCAGTGACAGGTTGGACTAGGTTAGAAAGAAGCTCTGCATTCTATTGTTTTGAAAATGTTTAAAAGGCGTGGTTCTTGCCATTTAGTGATAGAATGCCTTGTGCTCAAAAACAGGCTGAACTCCCAGCTGCATAATAGGCGATGACATTTGCAGGAAAACTAAATAGCTGTCCTGTCGATTTCATCTGTCCTGAGCAGTCATGAGGCCTGCTCCTGTACCTGTTGAGGTGAAGTAAGGACACGGAACTGCAGGGTTCAACCTTCCACTGGGATGGACCAGAGGCCTCCGGATGGTGGCTGAGGGAGCCTGGGGGGTCACAGGTGACACCTGAGACCAGCCCCAGATTTGCTGGTGTGCAGTGTTTGGCCAGCAACTGATAGCATGGTATCGAGGACCACCATGGCCACTTGGGCCCTGTGCTGGTCTGTTGCTGAAGCTGTGTTCCCCAGCTTCTCTTTGTCAAGTGATTACTCATTTAGAGGAGGTTAAATGAGCATCAGGTCTAGGTTGCCCCAGACACAACACTGGCCCAACCCCCACGAGCTTCCCAGGCTGCATCCTTTCCATCCTCTCTGCTGAGACCTCTTACACATATGAGCCAGTCGTGGCTTCTCGATTCACTTCTCAATAAACCCTGTTTTCTTCACAGCTGCACCACTGGCTTATGGTGTAGAGGGGAGTGGAGAAGGAAGACCCTGGGCAGCTATCCCACTGCAAGAGAGACACAAACGAAGATGGCAAATCTGAGCTTGGACAGAAAGGAGGGCTGCTCTGCTATTTAACTTCTGCTTCACTGGAAACACGCAGGAGCTTGATCTTCTGACTGTTTACACCCTTGTGCCACGGGGAGAGGACCTGCTGCCCATCCTGTGTCACTGTGTAACTTAGTAGATCTGTGCCCGTTCCCGCAGGTAGAAAACATCGTGTTCTATTCATGTCACGCAGCTCCCCCAACCCTCTGCCGCCGTCCAGAGCACAGATCTCGCTCCACTGTGTGCCGAAAAGAAATATGGTAATTACAGGTGCACTCTGCGAGAGCCCCAGTGTTCACAACAGCTCCCTGAGTCATTTGATTTGTTCATATTTAAAAAGCCAAACATCATATTTTGCCTAATCGTGCAGAAGGTGAAATGGAAGAAACCACGCAAATGGTGATCCAGTCAGGGGCAGGGGGGTGGTGCTCATGTCTTCACATTACATACGCAGCCTCTTCAGAGCCACCAAGGGTGAGGGTCCCATGTGTGATGGCAATGCTGTTTATTTCCTTGTAGATGAGAAAAACAAACTCTGTGGAATCTGTAGGGCTGCCACAGTTCTTGTCTGATGTGGGCCCTGGTCAGCTCACGGTCACCTCACCGTGGACCCCCGGCCCTGGGAGAAAGCCCGCTCCTAGTGAGCAGGGGTGCGTCCCCAGCTGGTGGGCCCTGACCATGCAGAGCCCCGAAGGCAGGCAGCCTGAAGAGCTCGCCAGGCTCAGCCTGGACCCGTGGTCTTGGGAACGAGAACCTGACAGAATTTTATTTCTCTCAGGCACGCATCACGTCATTAACAACACTTTTTAAGTTAGGGAAATGGCTTTTTAAAATCATATTTGCCTGTGAATCAAAACCAATTCTCAGAATGCAGGGTTGGCTTCTAAAAACCTGTTTGCTGGTGTTCCAGTTGTTGTTGAGAATATTAGCAAAAGCAAGAGAAGACTGTTGGCCAAGGACCATCTGCCTGGAGGGAAAGCTCCGTGGGTCACCAGGATGCACTGGGCTGTTGACCGTGTATGCTCTGCACAGCTCTGTGCCCTGCAGAGAAGTCCCACTGTGTGCGCTGGCTATGCAGAGCCCCCTCAGCATCCCCTGCAGGGAACTGTGGCCCCAGGGGGTGAGGGGGTGGGAGGGGAATCTCTAGCCTGTCAGCTGGAAGTCATCTGCCGTGTGGCCAAGAGAAATTAGGCCTGCCCTCTCCTTTCGGGAAGCATCGAAAGCTTCATGTAGAACACCAGTGTTGTCAATGTCTGTCTGTGTCCCTCCATACTCAGTATCACCAACAATAAAAAATGTATGCGGGAAAGACAACCATGGCTGTGTGGCCATGTTTTTGCTCAACCTCCTTGTTTTTCTGGGCCATCTGCCTTGGGCTTGCAGCTTCACTCCCTCATGAGTTCTTCACCTGGCACCTCCCCAGCCCAGAGGGAGCATAGCCTGGGCCCTAGAGGTCTGCTGAGCTTAACTTGGACCCTACCCAAGGCCTGTGCCTCCCGGGTCGCTGGTGCCTGCTGGCTAAGGCCAACCTAACACTGTCCTGCCTGCCTCCCTTGAGCTTTCTTCTGTCCCATCAGCTCTTCTGTAGCCTCCTATGTGGCCAGACTCCAGCCACCATCCCTGCCTGGGCCAAGTGCCTCTTCCAGAGACATGCCACCAGAGTCTTAAGTGGCTCCCTGCCCTTGGTCTCTGAGGGTCTTTCATCTGCTCTGTGGCCAAAGAGGTCCTTCTAGGTTCCAGTCAGCGCAGGCCATAGCCTAGAGGAGGCCTCTGTGGTTTATCATTATGCTTAGAATAAACGTCAATTCTGTGATCCACGTGGTCAGGCAGCCAGTCATTCCCGCCAGGCTGTGGCCTACATGACAGGACACTGATCACTCCTGCCAGGCCTTCCAGCCCTGCCCCCAGCCAGGGTATCCTTCAGACACACTCACATCAGGGCCTGCATGTCCCTACCCCTGCATGATCATTCTTGCCCCAGGTACCCCAAGGATATCCTCACTTCCTTTGGACCTCATTTTCCCGGGGACCAGGGGAGCCACACAGAGCCTGCCCATTTGGCTCCATCGCCAGTCCGGCCGCTTGCCGGTGAGCTAGGCCTCAACTGTCCAGTGCTTGCTGCTGTTGCTTCCCTGGGGTGTTGCCTGCCCCATGGCGGTGACCCGCCCCCGCCCTCAGCTCCACAGTGCCTCCACCTCTGTCAGCCGTCACAACAGACCCTGGGCTGCACATAGCACCTGCCCCAAGGGGACAAAGTAAGCTGACCTCAGCACGTTCCCTGGTCTCGGGGTGCCCCAGATACAGGCATGGTCCACTTTGATTAACCGTTCATAGCCTCACAGGACCCTGGTCTGTTTTATTCCAGCTGTGCCCTCGTGCCAGGTTTAGTGTGAACACCTGCAGGTCCCTGGGAGACGTTCATGAAACAAAGGCCTGATTGTGGCCACCGTCCCCTCATGGAGGCTTCCAGGTGTCACATTCCAAGTGGGTAGAACTCCTGGCAGCCAACTTGTCCTTTCTTGCATATCTTCCCACACAGGAACACATGCACATGCACCCACAGCATGCATGCTGGCCACATTGCATGCATATACACACATGTCATGCATGCCGTACCCACACCACACCCACATGTGTGAACACCTGCATGTACACATACCTACAAGCACACTGTGCATGCTTCATGTCACACATGAGCACACATATGCACACATACACACTCTCACACTGGGTTCGCTGCAATCAGCAGAGACCCTTGTGGTGAGCTGGACACAACCTTGGAGCTCCATGGCTCTCTGGACAGTCCCAGGGAGTGGTTTCATGGAGCCCGGCCACCCCAGAACTGCTGAGGGTTGTTGTCTGGGCTGGGGTTCCTCCTAGGCAGCCACATGATCTCCAGAGCTGTGCCACAAATGGAAGTGACAAAGGGCTTATACCCTAAATATGTAAAGAACTCCCACAAATCAATAAGAAAAATGGAAAACCCAATAGGTAAATGGGTAGAAATCTGAACAGGAACACAAGAGGAGACAGGTCCAAATGGCCCATGAAAAAGATGCTCAACCTCGTCAGTAATCTAGGATGCGCAGGGCAAGCTGCAGTGTGATTCCACCTCAGTCCACCACACCAAGAGAACTCAAAAGGCAAGACACTGCCCACGTCGATGAGCAGGCTGGGCAACGGGAACTCAAACACATTTTGGGCACAAGAGTAAATTATACGTGATCTCAAAAGTGCTGTGTGTGTATGCCGCAAGGTTGAACCACAGTAGCAAACGCTGTAAGCTCTCTGTCTGGCATATGGGATTTCTTTTGCCATCAGGCATGGCACCTGCTGCAGGTGTGCACAGCTCACACATGGAACCACCCCAGGGGCTGCCTGGATGACTGGGTCCCTCACCCAAAGACTCCTGGGCCTTGGGCTTAGGCCTGGCCAGGGATGAGGTCACCAACTGCCCACCATTGACCATGTGCAAAAGCCCCATCCTGGTCTGTGCCCCAGAGCGCCCTAGGGGAAGGCTGGGCTTGACTGCCCCTGAAATCATGCCCATTCTTAGGCCCTCCTCCCTTACCCCATTTCTTTCCCATTTTCTTCCAAGAGCCCCCTCCACTGAATCAGAGGAACCCTCATTTCAGGCTCTGCTTCTCAGGACTTCCAGCCTAAGGAGAAGTATACCCACAAACACAACAATTCCACCTCTAACCATGTGCCCAATAGAACACTCACACATGTGTATCTGTCACAACACACTTGTGAGAGGTCATGAACAGAACGCAGAATCTACAAGATTGCTGATGAACATGGGGTGACTACATTTCAGCTGGTAAGGGAAGACCTGTTAACAGATGACATTGACTTCTGTACCCCAGCAATAGACAATGAAGTCCTTGCCCCTGGCCCCTCATTGAAAATATGTTATCAATATTATGTTTGTGCAGTATCGGAGGATATATGAGAGTGTTAGAGGATAGCATTAGAGGAGACATGAGAGTGTTAGAGGATAGTCAGTAATAGCATTCTTATTGCTCCATAAATTCACTAACACAAGGAGTTGTCATCTTTTAAATGTTAGCTGTTGTAGATGTGCAGTGGTATTCTCACATAGGAAATATATTTAATGGAATGTAGTTAGTTAAAGTGAGATCATAACTGGAGTGAGGAAGGCTTAATCCAATATGACTGGTGACCTTATAAGAGCTACCTGGCCAGGTAGCTCAGTTGGTTAGAGCATTGACCTGAATTGTCAAGGTTGTGGATTCGATCCCACATACAAGAAGCAACAAATGAATGGATAAATAAGTGGAACAACAAATCTCTCTCGCTCTCTCGCTCTCCCTTCCTTCTCCTCTCTCTCTCAAATCAATATAAAAAAAAGAGAGAGAGACACAGAGATGCAGTGGGAGAAGGCCATGTGATGACCAATGGAGAGATGGGAGTGAGGCAGCTACAGGCCCATAAAGCCCAAGATGAGCCGTCACCTCCGGAAGTTCAGAGCGAGGCATGGAACAGACTGTCTCAGCACCCTGCAGAAGGAACCAGCCCTTTCGACAGCTTGAGTTCAGACTCAGACCCCAGAACTGTGGAGTAAAAGTAGTAAATTTTTTAGAGGGAAATAAAATAAATTTCTGTTGTGTTAAGCCCCACCCTCACCCAGGTCACGGTACTTTGTTAAGCAGTTGCAGGAAACTAATACAGCAGAGCCTGCCGGGGATATTAGAGAGAGTGGGTCCCCCCTGAATGGGATTCAGGTCTCTAGTACCACAGTCCAGGCTCCAGCCTAATGGGACACATCTCCAAATTCCTAAGCACCCCCCCCACCTGTCCCTGTCTAGGACAATCTCCCTTCCACTCTTACCCCCCCACCTTCCAACCACTGACTTCTCACACCATTCCAGCTTCTCTGGGACATCACCTCTGGATCAGCCTGCTCCAGCCCCCACTTCTGGTACTGTCCTCTGGTCAGTGCTCCTTGAATGCCCTGTCTCCCCAGGTGTCGCATGAAAGGGGGGTGCCCCAGGTCTCTCCTGGGATCTCCTCTGGGAGTAGGGCCTGAGCTGGTCACATTCACTTCTACCAGTGTCTTGAATAGTCCCAGTACACAGTAGACAATGTCACTTATATATTTGTAGATGGATAAGCTACTGGGTGGGTATTTAGATGAATGAGTGAGTGAGTGAATAAGTGGGTGTTTAGTGGATGGGTGGATGGATGAAAAAAGGGTGGGTGGGTGGATAGAAAGAGGAAAGAGAGACAGGAGGGAGAAAGAGAGGGAAGAGTAGAAGAATGGTTGTTGGGTGGATGATGGGTTATGAATGGATAGATGATGGAGGGATGGATGAATGGATGGATGGATATATGGATGGATGGTTGATGGGTAGAAAGGTGGTTGGATTGACGGATGGATGATAAAAGGATGGATGGATGAATAAATGGTGGAAGGATGGATAATAGATGGATGGGTGGGTAGAAGGATAGATAGAGGGATAGTTGGATGGATGAACAGGTAGGTGGATGGATGGAAGGATAGATGGTGGACAGGTAGGTGGATGGCTGGAAGGTCCTGTATTACATCTAAAAGTCTGCCATTCTGGCCCAATATCAGATCTCCCTCTGGGTCTAGACATAGGAATGCTGTGTCTGCCATTTGTTCTCCAAGGAGATCTCAGTCTCTTTAATACTATCCATTTCAGAACACCTGAAGAAATATTTTCTTCTCACGCCAACATGTGCAGAGACCAAGGACCCTGGGAGGGAGAGCCTGCCTGTGCCCGCCCCCATTCTGTCGAGTTGGAGGTCTCAGCCCTCTGTCCACCCTGCACTTTACCATTGCATTTATGCTATTTGCCGAGTGACCTTTAGACACAAAGTCTGTGAGTTAAACCCCAGAAAAGCCGTGCGATTTTCCTTTGAGAGAAGCATTTTAATAAAGGTTCGGCAACAGTGAAATTGGTGATTTAAAGGGTAAATAGATTCCTCTGCGTTTGGCTTTTTTGCTTTTTTACTCTCCAATCCTCCTTTAATCTTTAGGGACGCATCTGACCAGCCCAAAGTTCACAGAATCCTGATTATTGGCAGCAGAGAAAAAGGTCACCTGTTTTGAGACAGTTAATTGGCAAGTCCTATGTTCAGTTGTCCCCATGGATGATGCTGCCACACCCTGACCTACCTGCTCCCCTCCTCCTTCCAAGGAACCTCAAGGTCACAAACACCACCTCCGTGGCCATGATTCCAATGGAGAGGGTGGAGGTACTGCGTCCTCTCCACAGACCAGGATCCTTCAGACCAATCCCAGGGCACCTGCACTAACTGGCTGCACGGAAGGCTCCCCCAGAGCTGGGGAGACTAACATGAACAGACAGCCACACGCTGGCTTCCACCCCTCCAGCCCCACATCCCTGCCTACCAGGTAATTTGGCGGGGGAGGAGAGGCAAGGAGTCAGGCCTCCTAACTGCTTCCCAGGTGATCCAGGCCCCCTAGCAAAAGAACCTCTGTCCTGGATCAGGACCTGAAGTTTTTTTGTGTCATCACATAGAAGGGAAAATGTCAGATTACTTCCATTTAGTATGCCTGCTTAATACTTAAAGAATTTTAACAAAATAGAAAATATCAAAGTCAGTGCACCTGAAAAGGGCAAGTTCTGTTTTGTGAAACATGTGTTTCAGGTGTGAGAGGTGACGAGGGGAGAAAACAGGCCTTCTCAGGTCAGGGTCAAAGTCTTGGGCCCCTGCCCTGGGCAGGGTGAGCAACCACCCCAGTCTGCCTGGCAGTGGGGTCCACAACCCCTGAATCCCCATTCTGCCCCTCTGCGAAGACCAATGGATGAAGCCCTGAGTTCTGGTGGAGTGAGACCCAGGATAGGTAAGTCTGAGAAGGGACCGCCGTGTCCCCAGGAGGAAGGTAGCAGCAGGGTATTGAGGAGAGCAGACCTCGCTTGTCCCAGCGTCCCCAGGGCAGCTACAGAAGGTGTGTCACAACAGAAGAGAATAGTGTCCAGTGAACTGGAGGTGCTAAGTGACCCCCATTTCCCTGTTCTGGGCACATCACAGCCCTTAGCGTGCTCATATACACTGCCGTCTGCAGCGGGAACCAAGGGTGTCTCCACTGCAGCATCTCCAGTGGAGACTCCACTTGGTGTCTCCAGCAGGGGTCAGGGCCCCAGGTCGCCAACACCAGTGCAGACTGGCCAGGTGTGGACAGGTAACAGAAATGAGGGCAGACTCTAGGAAATTCCACCCTGAGCAGCAGCCCCCTTCCCTTTTTCAGTAAGGGTGTTGTGCACTCAGGAGGCTGCCCCCTTGGAGACACCAGCCTTGGGGGTCCTCGAGCTCACCCAGCAGATGGGTGGCACCGGAGAAAATACCACAAACCCTATTTGCTCAGAATACTCGCTCTTCCAAATTGAATGCAAAAAGCTTCCATTTATATACCTGAACTTTAAAAGTCAAGCCACTCATGCACTGAATATATTTATCTAGAGTTTAAATAATTTTACTTATTCCAGGAGCTAAGTTCCTCTTGCTTTAAAGTTATTTGTTGTGTAGATGAAGAGTTGTGTCAGACAGAACATTTATTGGTTAAAATTTGAATGGTAAACTTATTCAAACTCTGTCCCATTTTAAACTGTGCACCCAGCCATTGCTGCCCGATCCAGCCGGCAATGCCCCCGGGCCCTCACAGGCAGCTAGCCCTGGTCTGGATCAAAGGTTAATATATGAGTAGCTTTTCCATAAACTTATTTAAAGGTGGGATTAAATAGGCCATCGCCATTAAACATTCTGATATACCCTTTAAGCCTTTTTCACACAGAGATACTAAATCTAAAATTTTAAACATTCTATCACAAAATTATCATTTTAAAAGCTTAGGAGAAAAAAAGGGAAAAGTCATCTATAGATCCTTTCCCCATGGCAGCAAAGTAAATGTTGGCACTTTGAATATGCCCCCGTGCTGTTGGGGCACAGGGTTTTGTCTCAGTGTGTCAGTGCTGGGACCCCATGTCTGCCCTGTACTCTATCCACCCCAAAGCTATGAGGGGAGAAAGCGGTGTTGGGGGCGGGGGCAGTGGAGGGAGACCAGCAGGGGCCCACTGCCCAGTTAATGGGTGAGGTTCCTGGCTACTTGCACCTCAGTTTACTTGTCTGTAACCTGGTGCTCGCCAGGCCCAGCTGGAGGTTTTGAAACTATTGAGTTAAGTACAGAATGGGCTCAGAGTGTCCGGTGCTGGGGAGCCCGGATTGCGGGACGGCTGATGTAGCACCACTCACTTTCATCAGCTCTCCCCAGTGATTCACTAGCAAGGTCACGTCCTCTGTTGCACTTACTGATTGTTGCTAGTACAGAGAAAAGTTGTTTTTAACCCAGGTAATAGTTTTTTACGCCTTCTCTCTGATTTCTAACTAGAAATGCAAATTGATCTGAACCAATAAGTTGACCCTTGTTTCAGTTTCTGACCCCAACCCCATTGCAGCTTTGTGGGCAGTGTCCGGGGATGATGGTCACTCCGACACACTTCCTGCTGGCTTGGCGGAAGTGCCCATGTTCCCACAGACATTACTGGGCACTGAGAGGTGGAACATTATGGGTCAGGGCTTTGCCAGGAAGAGCTTCTTCCCCAGTCATGAAATTGTCCGTAGCAGTGACCAGTTATCCTTTCATGGGAACGGACCTGCCTCCCACACCATCAGCATCCCCCTCAGCTGCCTGTGCATGGGAGTGGGGGCTGAACCCTCCAGGAGGGGCTGGACCTACTGCAGCTGTGGGTATCTCAGCGGGGTGACTGGTTGAACCCAGGAACATACACGTTAGTGCCAATGCCTCCTACCCAGAGGACGATTTGCCCTGAGCCCCAGGCCTAACGCCCAATTCCAATGCAGACCAGTTTCCACTGGCTGCTTCCAACTGGAGTCAAAATGCTGCCCAGTCCTCCCTGGCTTGGGGGCCGATTGATCAGCCACTCCTCAGGCTTCAGGCTAAGACCAGGCCTCTCTCGCCCTTGTCTCCCCAGCCTTCCCAGAGG